>JAFVLL020017240.1:0-73975 GCA_021397915.2 Tor tambroides
TGTCTGAGTGAGTGGAGACCCACCTTGAGCAGATAATTAGCTGTCTCCTTGGTGAGAAAGAGGAGGATGTAATTCAATCAAAGCACAATGCTGACAGCCATTAAGAGGGTCTTCGAGGACATTAAATAAACGTGGATGCACACGTTAATGTCACATTAGTTCTCAGCTGTCCGGTCCTAGTCGTCGATTGTTTATTCATTTGTAATAATTAATGATGGCGCCTTTATGCGCCGATTCAGGTGGACCCTGTAAAACTGCCAGAACTGTCCCATTCTTGAGGTCTGCAGACAGAGGGTCGATGGGATAATACATCTCTAGAGGAATGCTCTGTCAACACTGCCTGAGGTAACGCTCGCTCCTCACCTCCACGGGGGAGACGTGCTGCTTTGACCCTCACGGTATTCCCCTGAAAGCCAGATTGATAACAGCAGTTTAGCCCCTTGGTGTGCAAGTCACATTGGACCTTCAGCTCGTCGCACAAATCCTTTCTCTCGGTCTCTCTCCCAGACAGAGTGCTGGAGGGAAAACAACCCCATCAGTTTAATTACAGTTCTCGAAGGGCTGATGATCTGATGAGTTAGTTACACTCATGAATTAATGATAGCCCTCCCTTCTCACGTTATTTAGGCGGTGGAGTCAAGGGGAAAGCCATTCGAAGACTCAATTTGGGACTTCTGTGGTGAACCATGGGAGAGATCCGGTCTCCACATGAATGATGTGTGTCTGACTGTTCTGGTGAAAGTAATTCCAGGACATGTCCTACACTTTGACCTGACTTCAATTTCCGCGTTTCGACACTCTGTTCAAAAGTTTGGGGTCAGTAAGATTTTGTTTGTTTGTTTTTTATAATGAATAATTTTATTTAGTAGCAGGGCCGTCGCTAGTGGGGTGAAAGGTGGTGACGATTATAGGGGCCCACAGCTGAGGGGGGCCCCCCGGCAATCTCAACCGACTGGCTGAGGCCAACCTAAAAAGATGCTCAGGACAGTTGATGAGTCACTGCTGCGCGTCGTCAAGAAAGCTTATCATTTGAACGTGTTTTTTAGGCCTTGCCAATTTAAACATTCAAAAGAGTTTAAAGCATTCAAACAAAGACGTGGAAAAGCTCAGCTGAGTACTCGCGCGCTGTGTTCGGTGCACGCGCAGAGATCCGCGTCTCACAGACATCATAAAACCGAACCGAGCTCTACTTCGCGTCCTCCTGCACCTGAACGAACAAATACAAATTGCAGTTTAAACATGCAAAAAGAAAAAGATGTGAAAGAGCCCAATTCAGTACCCGCGCGTAGTGAGAGACATGTCTCAAATCGCTTGAACACCGAATTTGCCTCTTCTTGCTCTTGTACCGACATATACAAGATTATGTCAAAATACTCGTCTTGGAGAGTATCCTCGAAAAAACTGTCGGTCATGTCTTAAGTCAAAGTAATCAGTTTGTGCATCATTATATTGTATGCATTGTCTCTTAAAGTGACCGCGCCTAATTTACTAGAGCTGTCGGTGTCTTTAATGTTAATCCAAGAAAATTAAAGAAAGAATCACTGCTCTTGACTGAATTACTTTGTAGTTTTAACAATAATTAATCCACAGTCAAACCAAAAATTATTCAGACACCAGATATAATTTTTGATATTTTTTTGCTAGTGGGTGCAGGACTCTATAGTTCATTTATGTAAGTGAGTATAGCAAAAGTAAACTGTGACATATTATACCCAAAAATTCTTCATACAGTGGACTACCAGTAAAATTGATTAAAAAAAAAATTGAGAGCAAAAATTATTCAGACACTTTGACCTGACCATGTTTTGTTGAAGTGTTTTTCTTTAATTGCTAATGCGACCTTTTTACAGACTGAACAAAATGAAGCATTGCTTGGTAATTGGTCAACAAAGTATTGATAGTTGTGTAAATATTGTTGTCTGAATTTTTGGTTGATTGTAATCCATTACATACCTTTCTATCAAAGTTATCTGACATTAAATGCTGAAGGTGTCTGAATAAATTTTGCTTTGACTGTATATTTAATTTTTACGGTGAAGACTATGCATTGCTATTTTACATTTGATTATTCGTTTTCTGTACATGGACACCTACAAACTTGAAAAAAAAAACTTAAACATTGTGTAAATAGCACAAATAAACAGAACGAACATACAAATTAAACAATTCAAACAGGGCCCACTGGTACAACCTGCACCGGGGCCCCGCAAACCCCAGCTACAGCCCTGTTTAGTAGGGATGCATTAAATTGATCAAAAGCGACATTAAAGACATTTAAAATGTTAGAAAAACATTCTATTTCAAATAACGTATCATGGTTTCCACAAAAAATATTAAGCAGTGAAACTGTTGTCAGCACAATGTTTCTTGAGCACCAAATCAGCATATTAGAAGAGTGACACTCAAGACTGGAGTAATTGCTGCTGAAAAATCAGCTTTGCCATCAGGAATAAATGATATTTTAATTATATTAAAAAAAGAACGGTTATTTAAAATTGTATTATCGGGAAATGCAGCCTTGGTAAGCATTAGAAATTTTTAACCTACCCCTTTCTACTTAACTCTTTCATTTTATATCATTTTTAATTTCCAAGTGCACCATACTATTATAATTATACATGCAGTTTTTATAACCTCATTAATTGAGAGACTGCTTTGAATTCATTTGTCACACTACAGGACCATTTAAAACCAACTAAAAAACTGTAAAAAATTAAAACCCTAAAACTTGATGAACACTGACAGGATCTAAAATATACACTTTCCCACACATGTTCATAAAAATTTTATCCCATCTTTAAGTCTTAATGTTGATAAAGCTCATGGTCATGTTACACACCTTATATCTACCCTTAAATGATACATCAGGAGTCGTGCCTTATCTGTTATTGTCTCTCAAATGCCCCCCAGTTAAGCTGTAAAGATTTATGAGGTTTTAACCCAATACAGATTTGTAATCATTCATCACCTGGTCCCTTATACATGAATTATTTAAATTCACACGGCTTATCAAGAGGTTCTGATTGTAACAATCACTCTCTCCAATTCCTCATTTATACTAAGAGTCCAGTAGGACTACTGAAAATCACATTGAAATTCCTTCCCACCCACTTGTTGTGCAATGGCTGCTGCCACATTTCGTCTAGTGTGAGATTGAGAAGTGGCAAACAGCACAATTACCTTGTCACTTACGCGCTAGCATTCTCTCTCTTTTTTGTTTGTTTGTTTTACTGGTGATCCAGTAAGCTTAGACTGAATTGTTTATTTAAGCATCAGATGCAGAGCTGAAGATTGAAATTCAGTCTTCTTTTTGTATCCCTTCAGATAATGCTTGGGGTCCAACAGCTTTTCTTACAGCCATTTATAAGGGTCTTTATTGTTACGGAGGAGATCAAAGCAAAAAAATAATCTCTCCGATTTCTACAGATTTCATGAAACACATTGAAGTACAGCATGCACAACATGATTTGTCAGATATGTAATGAGTACTGGGTTCCACATTAAAATTGAAACTGCACTGCATAGTACGTCTGAAATGTATTTGCTTTAAAAATACATGTTTTCACACTTTTGCAAAGCTACACCTCAAGCATGGATTTTGGAGGAGCTACTCACACATTAAATTAAAAAGCAGGGACTGTGCAGAGACACAAATGTGTTGATGTGGCCTTGATGGGCAATTCTGTCACCTACTTCAGTATTAAGCTGTTGAAAAGAGATAAGTTTGGCTTTTTCACATTTACCAAAGCTGCCAAAAGAAGGTAGTCACAACAGGAATATGAAAGACTTTACTGATGACTGTGACCAAATCAGTTTTGAACCTTATCTTTTTATCATTTTCTATCTATGTTTACCACTTTTAATAAAGCAAAACAAACAGTCATTTTTACTCCCTAATATTGATTTACTGAACCTTGAACAAGGTTATCTGAATATTAGTCTTGCATAAGACTAAATGGCAAATGGTCTAGTCCAAGTTGCAGATTATTCTGGCCATACCTGCAAATCACCTGAGGAGCTATTTATGGCCATAAACCTTAAATACAGCTCCTATGTTCTGGAATGGGGAAAAACTGAAATCTGTTTTGATCAAAATAATGTTTCAATTTCTTCTTTCAAATCAGAAGGAAAATCTTACTGTTGTGTAATAAATTATGCTTCTTTGTATTAAATCACACATTAAAAAAAATAATAATCTGGTCCAATGCAAATGTGCATTATAGAGTAAACAAAACAAATGTTTATCATCACAGTTTCTCCCATTCATACACCATTTTTTGTACAGCAATGTTTTTGAAAGTCTCTTATGCACCAAGTCTGAATTTATTCCAGAAAAAAAATATTGGAGTACATTTTACTTAATATTTTCTCAATAGTTGTGCTGCTTAATAAACTGGAAACTGAGACATGTAAGATTCTTTCATGAATAGAAAGTCCAAAAGAACAGCATTTATTTGTAAAAAACAATTGTGTAATATTATGCAGTTAGTCTTTACTGTCTTTTGATCAATTTAATATCCTTGATGAATGAAATTACTTATTAAAAAACTTACTGAACCCAAACTTTTTGAAAATAGTTTGTAGTGTTTCCTCCCCATAATGTGTCCAGCCATGGATCGTTTTGTTTTTTACATGCCATTTAAGATCAGATTCCTCTGAATTCGATTATACCACAATACTAAGTTGCCATGAAAACTAAAAAAATTTTAAAGTGCCCCTATTACTAATTTTTAAAAATTACCTTTCATGCAGTGTGTAACACAGCTCTAAGTGAATGAAAACGTCCTGCAAAGTTTTAAATCTGAAAGTGCACCATGTATAAAGTTATTGTCTCTCAAAAGAAAGAGTGACTCTGAATCATTGCAGTTTTTAAAACGAATCCCAAGCGTTTCACGTTGACGTCAACATGAAATATTAGCATATTGCCACTTGTTGGTCTTTTCGCGTTGGTCTGAATTAAAATGCAAATTCATTCTTTGCCACTAGGTGCCGCTTTTGGAGCGGTAAAAAATAGCGGTTTCCCCGGTAACGCTGTATATGCAGCACTGCAATGCTGCTTTATCAGGCATTACAGGCATGATGAAATGAAAATGAGACCAATCGGACCAATCACCCCAGATTAGCGTCACGCAAAGGAGGGGTTTGGAAAAATGAATCGTTAAACGAATCGTTTGGGAGTTGTTGAGCAAGTAGGTAAAAAAATAAATGCATATTATAATTGCATTATAATAATTATTATAAATGCATATATGTTGGGGACTCCCAAAACCAAAATATGAACCTTTCATTACCCATAATAGGGGCACTTTAAATATTTCTTCACAAATGTGAGAACAGAAAACACCAGAAAAATAGCTGATGCTAATGCTGAGAGTATCACTTGGATGACAGATGATTTTCACATTCCCCCGCATTGGTAAAAGTGGCACAAGATGTGTCCATCCCAGAAAAAGTTTAAAAAAATAAAAATTAAAAAAAAATAGAGAGGGATGAGTGGCATCATCCATATTAGGTGTGGCTCACTTTGCATTTTTAATAACGTAAAGAGTTAATTTCAGAATCATTCTCTTGCATGTCTGTCAGAGTTCATTTTCTTGAGCGGCTGCACAGTTGTCATCTACAGGCGACTAAGAGCATGGCAGTATTCTCCTGCATCTCTTTCACAGCACATTTCACTGTATTAGGACCGCCTCAGGGCATAATATTGAAAATGGCAGGCAAGTAAAGCTCTCTTGCAGCTCAGATCGCACACGTGAGTCTGAGACAATGTGTGTTTGACATGGTGTGAAATGTGATGACGTTCTCTCACTCACTCAGGTGCCAGTCCAGATTTTGGGGCTCCTGGGCAGATTTTTATCCATTGCTTGTTGGCTACTTTTGACTCACACAGAACAATTATTTTTCTCCACGGTTATAATTTTTTCAATAGCTGAGAGAGTAAATTCAGAGTGTTTGTAAGAGTGTTATTATTGATTGGTCAGCATCTCTCCAACAGCACCATAAAGATTTTGAGATCTCTCTGCCTGTGTTTAGTGTGAGTTTAGTGTATCTAGGTTGTTGTGTTTATGTGTTTATGTATTTGTATGTATCTATGTTCACTTGTTTATAATGGTATTGCTTATCTTCATTTTTCTTATCTCCATTAAATATGTCATTTTTGTATATAATTGTCAAAATTGGCCTGTCAAACACACTGTCTCGCTGCAAACTCACACCATTGGTTGAGCCAGTGTTTCTTTTAATGCTAAAAATTGCACATTTCAGTGTTTTAAAAGTCACAATTAATAATTGATGTATCACATGAGAATATAACACTAAGCACTAAATGTAGTCATAGACACTGCATATAAAAATTTTATTGTCTCAGTACCTCTTACATCACTGAGAGCTAACATGTGCTATAATAGTCCTATAGGTCTATAAAGAAAGACCTTTTCAAATAAAAATAGAGACATTTTATTTCACCTGTAAAAATGTAACGTGAGCTTGTAAATAAACCCGCAATGTATAGTACATGACCACCTGTACACCTCCAGTATTCAGAGCTCATTTCCGGGCCCCTTCTATGACAGTGTTTTGGACCAATTTTACATTCATTGATCTTGTATGTTCATTTTAATGCCTTGCAAATGTAAACATGTGGTTTTCTTTGATGAATTCTCCGTTGTTGTTGTTGTTGTTGTAAATTCTGCTGTAATGTAAAGTAATGTTATCTAGATGCCTAAAGATGAAGTCTTGTCAAAATTGCAAAGAATGACTTGTGATATTTATGAAAGCTTCAACAGTAATCTGTCAAAAATCAACCAACCAATCAGTTGGCCAAGAGGAACATGAAGATCAGTGTTTTGTATTTTATGCTAATATTATGGTACATAATGTCCAGCTTGTTCCAAAATTTGTGTAAAATTAAGTGCAAAATTAACAATACATTAACAAAGATTTAAAAATAAATAAATAAATAAATAAATAAAAATGCTAGAACTGCTCATCTAACTGGGCTGACACAAAACACTCCAACCTCATTGAAAAGAAAAAAACAAACAAACAAACAAAAAAACATGCCTCAACCAACATTTTTGTATAAACTCCAAAAACAGTTTCCAGCTGAAATGAACACTATAGCAGCAGTAAAACACCAACAATTTTTATTTATTTTTATTACAACTGTTATAACCTTACTTTTACCCACTCAGAAAAATAGCTCTTTGGCTGAACATGATTCAATCATGGACAGTGGTTCCACGTGAATGAAGCATGTAAAACTAAATAGAACCATCCATGTACAACTAACTAGAATCAATGGTGTTCCTTTAATTTGAATGAATGGTTTTAGTTTAACTTAAATAAATGATTTTCATTTAAATTGACATTCAAATAATCCTACAATTAATGCTTCCTGTTTAGTCATGTGGTGTAACAAACTAAATATAACTTTTCTTTACACATGATGTCCGGTGTTGGCAATCCAGAAGCGATACTGGTTTCATCCAGAGCACTACCATAGTGATTGCTTTATTATTAAAGGGATTTGGATTTTTATTAGCAGGTCCTCAACCCAAGCACAAGCTCAAGACTTCACCACAATGGTAACCCTAAACCACTAACATGACAGAAACTTTTAAATACCAACATAATAAAACAGTAATCATTAAGAAGTCTCTCAATTTTCTCATCTTGCTAAAAAATGCTTAAAATTACACTTTATTTCAACATTTACTCTCCCAGTTCAGCCCCTTTGCAAAGCATAATGGGAAGTGAAAATCCTGTTTGATTGAGTCCTGGTTGGGTTACTTGATTGAAACATGCTATTTCAATATGAAAACATCAAGTTAAGTCAAAGAGTAATTGTTTCAAGTCAACTTAACATGAAGCAATCACATTTGAAACAGAAACCTGATACAATGTTGTTGAATCAAAATAAATTGTTTAAATAAAGTGAAAGGCATCAAAAAATCATTTTTTTGAGTGCCATAATAAATGATTTGTAAACTTAGAAATTTTGACATTTGCATCATATAACCATCTCCATTTGTATGGCTTTTCTGATGTTGTAAACTTGCTTGGTAGCTCACCTGGTACACCACTGCACATTGAGTATGGGTTCTGTGAAACATGATTAATGGTAAAAGCACTCAAACAGTTGTAGAGGCAAGCTTAAATGGAATGGTTGTTTGAGCAAATGTGTTTTTATTTCATGCTGTTTTTTGTTTTCGCAAAATATGCATGTAGCAATGTGATATTATGTTACAGAAATGTTGCCACAGGCATGTTTTTCCAGTGAGCCTGGGTTGGAAGCTCTACAGTATGCATCTATTTTGTTGTACCGACCAATTAAAGCTAGATTAAATGTCCAATATAAATAAGCTATGTCTGCAATATGGTGACCAAAAATTGTATGAAATCACTGCTTTTAAAAGATTGTCTATCACACTAGACTCTCTATCACTGCTTGCTGTTGCAAATATATAATATCTGTATGCTTTCTTTGCAACAGACAAAGATGTCAAGCACTCTTAGCAATGACTAATTAAACCGTACTCTTAGTGCTGATAGTGTTGTACACCTCAAAGCAGTGTGCTGATGAAACGTTTCATTTGAAAAGCTTTACATACAAGTACAGTATTTATATAGTATGCTATGCAGTGACTAATGGAAATATAACTGCATTCATTTAACAGTCGAATACCCAATTGATTTTTTTTTCTTTTAAATGTAGCGCAGCTGATGAAGAGGAGGCCTAACTAATGTAAATGACTACAAAGTCTTTGAATGGTGCAGATGAATATCATTTTAAAGAGGTTGTTGGATCAGTACGTTATTGAACACTGACCAATTCTTAATTAACTTTTTCGTTTCGTAGTTGACAAAATGACACCAAGGTTAGAAATATTGGTGAATAAAATGACAAATTATAGACTAGAAATTTATATGTGAATCAAAACGTTTTAGTATGCAAACGCCGCTGTGATATTTATTGCCAGTGAATAATGGTCTAGTACGCGTCAGCATGTTTAAAGGCTTTGAATTCATTTGAGAATTAATGACGAAGACAAAATCATGACAGTATTTCTATAGGACCTGCGTTGAATCAATTTTCATACTATATTTCAAACAACCTTGGTTATCAAGAATGCAGTATCAACAAATCATCAGTGATATGTCGGTGTCCATATAGATATATACACTGTGTGAGTTTACTTTCATTGCAACTATAGCGTACACTCAGGTTGAGTACAGCACTTACATGATTTTCATTTCAGATATCTCTCAAGCATGGAAGTCTATTGGGAAACAGCAAGCATAATGCATTTGCTCTGAGATAGTGAAGCAGAGGAAGCCAGCACTCTCTGTCATCATAATGCAGGCCTGAATTGGACAATATTTTATTGTTGTGGGTGACTAGGATGTCATATGAGACATCTGACGTAATCAGTCACAAAGCGTGCACACAGACGCTCCAGCATGAAGCTATCTGACAGTACTCCACCTTCCGTCAGTAATGCACTCTGACAACAAGCAAACTGGAGAATGATTACAGAGGCTGTTCTATATATATATTAATTTCAGGTTTTTGTTCAAACCACTGAATTGCAATACACTGAAAATATAAAATCATTTGTTTTACAGAGGTTTTTGCAATGCATTGTATGCTGCATCCAACAATATATTTCCATCTCATATAATCATTCAACTATATTCTTGATTTTTCACTATCAAATGTGATTTGAATCCCATTTCTGAGTATTATATGCAAGAGTATGTATTGTAGGATGGATGACTGTTAATGCATTTACACGTATTGCACATTAAAACTGCTAATGTGGATTTAGCTTCTTTTCACTGGCACATTAAAGGTTTAGTCAAGGTTATTCAACCTGGCTGGGCACTTGCTTCCATTATATTTGTATTTTGCATTCATTATACACTAGTGTTATAACTGGCCTTGAATCTAATTCTTGGTCCAAATGACCAGTGGTGCATACATCTAATTTAAAATGCAGGCGGCCACTTTGCACACAGTGCAGTGATCCATTTGTTTCATCAAATTGAAAAGCTAGATAGATTGCACATTAGCTCACTTAGGTCTGTTCGCCAGCACAAAATGCTCCCAATAAATATTTAACACTGTTTGTTATGTCATCTTTGAGGTGAATTGGCATCAGAGACACCATTGTCTTCTTAGTTCTGTAAAACAAACTAAGCTGGACCAAGTCTTGTATTACGTTTGTCTGCGGAAACAGAGGAAATCAGAGGATACTCTATAATGACACAATATTAAATGCCATTGCATTTAATATTATTACAGATGTTAACAGAGGATTGGAAAATTGTAAAAATCAATATAGAGTAAAAAAATAAAATAAAATTATACATTTAAAACTATAAGAAATGCCCTAGGAGTTAAAGGTTAACAACCATTTCTGTTTAGCAAACCACTTGATTATATGGTTAGTTGTGTTGTATTATTTTTAATTAGGTCCAGACTTAAAAATGAACAGATTGGGCTGAAGTGTTATATCATTTTATACTGCATTGCAATTACTTTTTTTTTTTTTTTAACTAAAATATAACTATTAGGAAAATATTTTGAAGAAGGTAACAAAACATAGGTAAATAAACAACTTTGGTGCACATTGAATTTCATTTTATTAAAAAAAACAAAAAAAAACAAAAAAAAAACAGGTCACGTGTTTGAAACGACATGAGGGTGAATAAATAATGACAGAAATTTCTTTTTTGGCTGGCGACTATAATGTTCTTTAAACCGATGACTGATTCTGACATTTCTCTGATCTTGTATCTGTTGTGATTTGATTTGTATTAGATGTATGAATCAATAACACAGGTTATAAGATAGATAAGGTTATAAGACATGTTGTGAACAAGGTGCAAAGAACAAAAGAACATCAATAAAAAAAAATCACAAAGCTAATATAAACAACAAAATACATAAAGAAGATAAACATTGCTGTTTATTTACACAAGACTAGTGTATGGTGCAGCCTGGTGTATGTAATAATATCAATAATGTCATGACTGTGGTAAATGACATTATATTCCATTACATAGGATAGATTTTGACTGAATAAATTGCAGAAAACAGAAAACACTCTTTCATAACTGAAGTCCCGCTGCATTGAGAGATGCCCTTTATTGTTCATGCCTGAAACCTGTGACAGGAGAACTTTAAATGTCAATATGATACAGAAAGGGGAGTGATTCCCTATGCTTCTTCCCGAATGTATTAATACACAAAAACCTGATGGAATTTCACATTTCTGCTGTCTAGGAAAAAGACGAATCATCCAACCTTGCATTACTGGAAAGTGATTCTAAAGATGTTCAGCCAAAACAGTGTCATTTACTCACCCTCCTGTTTTTCTAAACCTGTGTGACTTAAGAAAATATGTTGAGGAATGTTTTTGACTGTTTTTTTTCCATACAACAAAAGCCAGTGGGGTCCAAACAACACTGGACCATGCTGACTTCATTGTATTGACAAAAAAAGGCATTTCTCAATATATCTTCTTAATTCTTATGTGGTGCAAAGAAGAAAAATCAGTTATGTTTAGCACTTGTTTGCATGTGTTAAATAAAAATACTCTGATAGCAACATAATAAAATTAAATAAAAATATTCTGATCTACAACAAAAATCTAAAGCTCAATACATGACCAAAAAAAGTTGCAACCTCACAAAGAAATGCATCGCTTGGCTAAATCTTGTTAGAAGTAAATGTCACCAACAAATTACATATTACCATTGAGGATTTGGTTTGGACAGGAAACTGCCACTCGTCAGCACTCTCCACTTAGCCTCTATTACAGTGTTTAGCAAAATAAGCAAAATACTGAACTCTATTGGGTGCATCTTAAAAGCCTAGTTCCATGTCCTCAAGGAATGCTGCAGGACTAAAGAAGGATGCTCTTCATTTGTTAAACTTTCTCAAACTACTTTGGGGATGTAAAGTTAAAATGATTACTTCTCTGTGTTAATTCCAGAAGAGTGATTTGTAAAAGGAGAGTAATGTTCAAGTAACGTTCTTCACATGTTTGCATCGGGGTGTCAACATTTATCTTATTTTCAGAAAATGTAGTCCTGTCTTATAAGTATTCTGTGCTTTTCTAATTTTTTGGCATTTAGCATGTTAAAATCTAATGGGGAAAAAAGTGGGTTCACTTCTATCTATTATCAAATTGAGCTGCCTCATACTCCAGGGCTGTACCTTAGTATTGGCATGACATGGAAGTGGTCACTTGATCATCCACAACATTAAAACCACAGACAGGTGATGTGAATAATATTGATTTTATTGTACTGTTGCAGTGGAACCAGTCAAGGAGTGGGATATATTAGGCAGCAAATGAACAGTCAGTTCTTGAATTGCATGTGTTGGAAGCAGGAAAAATGAACAAGAGAAAAATTCTGAGTGAGTTTGACAAGGGTCAAATAGAGATGGTTAGACGACTGGGTCAGAGCATCTCCAAAACATCAAGTCTTTTGGGGTGTTTCTGGTATGCAGTAGTTAGTACCTACACTCCTACAAAGGTTTTTTGTCTAAACAATTCCATAAAGAACCCGTGCCCAGCATGATGACCCTTGTCTACCACCGAAAGCACTTACAATGGTTTTCTGTTTTCTGCAACATTGTGTTCTTTTCTCAGGTTCGATTATATGTAACACTACAAGTTGTCATTGGAGATTTAGTCAGAGTTTCATGCTCTTTCAGCTGCGTAAATTGTGTCTTTACATTCCATTATCATGAAACCCACGACACACAACAAACACAGCTCACAGATCACAGCGTACTCCATTCACCGGTTGTTGACGTTTGTAAATGCCACGAATAAAGACGTTGCTGTCGGCGCTCCTCAGTTCCTGCTGCTGGTGCGAATGCAACCAGGAAAATGGTTCGAGGGGGAAATTGGATCTCTTGGAACCACCATGCTGGCTAGTTCCTAAAACGTAGTTCTTAGAACTATGCGGTGTGAAAGCCCCATTAGACACGTACCTCCTGCCTAAAGATTTCATGGCAGTGGTGTTCCCTGATGGCAGTTGCCTCTTTCAGGAGGAAAATGCACCCTGCCACACTGCAAAAAATTGTTTAGGAAAGGTTTGAGGAGCATGACAAAGGGTTCAGGGTGTTGCATTGGCCTCCAAATTCTCCAGATCTTTATGTGATTGAGCATCCATAAGATGTGCTGGACCAACAGATCTGATCCATGGAGGCCCCAGCTTGCAACTCCCAGAACTTAAAGGATCTGCTGCTAATATCTTGGTGCCAGATACCATAGGACACATTCAGAGGTCTTGTGGAGTCCATGCCTCAACAGATCAGTGCAGTTTGGCAGCATGAGGAGGATCCACATGGTATTAGGCAGGGGGTTTTAATGTTGTGGCTGATTAGTGTATACAGAGACTGTGGAAACTTCATTGCTTAATGCTGTATAGATGCAGAAAGAACCGGATTCAGTGGAACAGATGCTTTCACACTCTTGGTGCACATGAACACCACTGCTGTAATGTATCCTACAAATACAACTGCTTTTTTACAACTGTGTTTACAAAGAGAATTAGAGTTTTGAATTTGATGAATTCAATAGAATGGTGTACTGGTGTCCCAAATACAGTTTTATAATCTGAACATGGCATATGCAAATATGTTTCTTCCACCATGCATGTTATTACTGGGATCCTCTGAGTTTTAAAACATTTCTGTTTTCATTCAGTTTCACCACTCATTTGGTTTTCCACACTTGATGACTAAACAATGCTCTTGCTCCAGGCATAAAATGAGAAGCTATCATGCTGTGCTAGATAAGGTTACACTTAAACTCTCCTTTACATATTTAGTACCTCTCTTTCACACCACTGAATAGTGTCACTGTTTTGTGCATTTTTATCTTTTAGTGTTTTTATTACATGTGTTTTTGTGGTGCTACTGTTACAGAGGTAAGGTGTAGTTTGGTTCTTTAGAGAGACATTGTGCATATTGAGCATTTGATTAAAGCATACATTTTCCTACACAGAATTATTATAGTATATTTATTATAGTTAGTTAGTTAGTAAGATGAAATGTATTTAGTTTAGTTTGGTTTAGTTTGATTTGGTTTGGTTGGGTTTTGCTTTATTATTTTGTCTGAAATCAAAACAGAAACATTTTGCAGATTTTGCAAAATGAGACAAGGATGGTTTATGAAGGCCACAACTCCAAAAAGGGCAAACTAAAACTGGCACTATATTCCGAATCCTCTGAAGCCATGTGATAGCTTTGTGTGAAGAAGGGAAAGCAATTTAAGTTTGTAAGCTTTTTTGTTTTATTCTTTTGTAAATTCTGTTCCTGAAGTTTGATGTATTGTGTTTGGTCTCACAGCATAGATTCAGAAGCCTTGCAGAAAATATCAGTATTAAAAACACAGAGACAGCTCAACGTGTTCAGAACGAGTGAGTATGCATAAAGCTCTGTGTGCAATACATGAAACAAATGATGTAAAGTCTTAACATCTCTGATTTTATTATACAGTAACTCCACTTGTGTTTGTTCTCGGAGAAGCATTACTGCTTGCCTGCCAGTTATGTTTTTGCTGAGAGATTTATCTTGTTTCTCAAATAAACATTTTTTATCTGTTGTTTTCCTGCTTAAATCCAATGAATTATAACTATGCCAGACAGCATAACCAGAAAAAAAAGTCTTATGAAGAATCTCACTCACAGAATCCCCCTCTACTATACACAAGATCACAGAACAGTGTTCAGAGAGTCAGAAAATGAAACTCAGTCTCTCAGAATTCAGCAGCAATAATTCAGTCTCTGACAAATGTCACATTTGTAGTGGTGCATAGCCAGTATGGCCAATAGTTACATGCATCAAATATCTAGAACTATCAATGTTTTTTTGTTTGTTTGTTTTGTTTACATTGTATTTACATTTATGCATTTGGCAGATACCTTTATTCCAATTGATATCATGATAATGGTTTGACTAGAGTTTCTTGGAAGAGGTCTTCCAGGTTTGGAACGACATGAGGGTGAGTAATTAATGACAGAATTTTCATTTTTGGGTGAACTATCCCTTTAAGTTAAAGGAACAGCTCACCTAAAAATGAAAATTTGCTGAACATTTCACCCTCAGGCCATCCAAGGTGTACAGTAGGTGAGTTTGTTTCTTCATTGGAATTGATTTGGTGAAATATAGCATTACATCACTTGCTCACCGGTGGATCCTCTGCAGTAAATGGGTGCTGTGAAAATGAGTTTAAACAGCTTATTAATATATCTTGTGAAGATATCTTGTGAAGTTGAAACTGGTAGTTCACTATTAGCTAATCAATAACTACAAATTTTTTCAAATATCCTGGAGAACTAATAATAACTACTGTAGAGAGGTTCATAATTAATATGAATTATGCATAATGTATAATTAATTCTGAAGTGAAGATTATGGTAACCCACTAGTAATTACTTGGATCAGTATTCTAAAGTGAAAAGCATGACAACTCCCTAATGTTGGCTGACGTCATTGTAAGCTTTTGAGATATATGAAAGGTTTTGGATAGTAATGACTCAAGTGTTATTACATCCTTCTAAAGAAATTACTAATTATTTGGATCAACATTCTAAAGTGAAGATCACGATAACCCACTAGTAATGATTTAAGTGTTACCAAATCTAGCATAATGAAATGCTAACCAGAACCTTACAAAAACCTCAAAAGTTTACAACGATTTCAGTAATTACTAGGGAGATATCATGATCTTCACTTTAGAATACTGTGACACTGTCACACAGGTCACATGTTTTAACCTGCTCAGTATATTATAATGATTTTATATATATTTGAGTTTTAATAGGTTTTCATGTTGTCTTAGCCATTTTATTCCTCTTAACCATTTTAATGTGTGTATGTCTTTAAATGAGTCTGGGTCTGCCTGTCATGTGACTGATCACATGACAGGAAATAGGAAGTTGACAGCATAAAGGAGGCAGCATGTCAAACAATCATGGTCATTGCTTACGACCATTTTGGTGATCACCTGCATTCTGGAAGAGTGGAGTTACCTTTGTGGACTTTCCTTTCCAGCACTTTTGGATTATCACTTCTCTGGACTGTTGTATATTCACCGGTGGACACGTAACAGACACGTGTAACAGACACGTGGACACGTGTTACAGCACGCTAGGATTCTTAAGGACTGTTTTATGGTATGGAATTAAAAGACTCTGCCTCAGTTATTCTAGTTTTATTGTGTTGTTTTAAGTCTCTTGTGAATATTGTAAATACATATTTGAATTCACTTTTAACATTGTTGTCTGTCTCATCTTTTTAAACACTCAAAGCCCTCACACAGTTTAATCTGACCCCATTTTAAATCCATGTAAATTGGCCGATAAGGCCGATCGTTACAATACTGATCCAAAAAAATTGTAATTCCCGAAGGATGTAGTACCCCCTGAATAATTACTATCCAATACTTTACTTTACTGATCCAAATAATTAGTAATTCCTTCTGAAAAATTTGGTAATACTTGAGTCATTACTAGTGGGTTATCATAATCTTCACTTTAGAATTAATTATACATTATGCATTATGTATATAGTAGTTCTCAGTAGTTCTTGGGAAGGTATGAAAACATAGTAGTTACTGATTAGTTAATAGTGAACTACCACATACAACTAAGCACTATAACTTACTAATTCATTAATCAGAGTTTCTTGTTAGATACTAGCAGCTACTAGAGTGCTAATATTGCGTTACTCATGTGTTCTTGTGTAGTTATTCAATAATGATGGAACAGTATTCTATAGTGTTACCCCGATAACTTGTGGATTACTGTGATGCTTTTATAAGCTGTTTAGACTCTCATTCTGACAGCACACATTCACTGCAGAGGATCCATTGGTGAGCAAGTGATGTAATGCAAAAATTTTCCAAATCTGTTCCAAAGAAAGAGACAAACTTATCTACATACTGTATTGGATGGCCTGAGGCTAAGTAAAGTTTCAGGAAATTTTCATTTTCTGGTGGACAGTTCCTTTAATGTATTCCCTGGGAATCATATTACCTTGCTGATAGCGCTGTGATCTACTGTCTGAGCCCTGTTCATCATCTTATGGTGCTTTATCGAACTTGTATCAGCTGTATGTAAAGCTGTATGTACTACACAGACTAAAGAACTACCTTTGTTTTCTATTTGTTGATTATTTAAGTTGTGTGATGCAAACATACCTTTGGCAGATCATTATATCATAGGGTTTAATTTGGACAGGAAAGCAGCCAGACTCCTTTGGTTAGAATAGATTTCTATGGGCTAAGTAAAGAACTACTAGTTTCACTTCTATGTACTTACATCAAAAATACATTGTTTAGTACAATGTACTTACTGTGTTCATGTTGTATTGCAAAACTTTTGCTGCTTTTGAGGTGGGATACGGTCAAGGTTAGGGACAGGTTTTTTGGTATGGTTAGTTGAGGGGTAGGGTCAACAGTCTAATTAAAAATCTAACAACAGAAATCAATTACAGATGTAAATATATGCAGGTATTTCTTAAATATAAGGATAATGTAAAAACATGTATCTACACAATACATGCTTTGTATCAAATGATTAAATTTAAATGTTAGTACAAAAAAAACTCCAAAAAATCCAAAATTATATTTTCACCTAGCAGTTTAATCATTTATTCTCATGGGATTGAGTTCCCCCGCAGTAAATCACTTGCCAATGACTGTAGCTAACTGATCATCAACAGCCACCTTTTCCAACAACTAAAATGTAAATATCATATTAATAACAACACTAGCTGAAACTTGAAATGGTATAAATGTACAAAAATGGTGTCACTGATAGTGTGATTTGTGACTAGAATCATAGGCCTGTCTTGGCCTGTAATGTGGTGGCTAAAATTTACACCGAAACATGACAAGTCGCCATATTTTTCACAGTTGTTATGTAACTAGCCAAGTTTGCCAATAGACTGTAAGAGCTTAGCTTAGCTAGCATGGCAGATTTGCTTACAGTCCTGCGAAAATGTTGCACTGTAAGCTTCACGTGAGCCCATTTGGCTATATACGTGTTCACACCTCTGTATCAACACAGTGCCTTGCTAAGTTGTTTTATTTCTTCTTCTCTGGGAATTTGTGTTATGTGGGTGAAATGGTTCTGTGCTCACAGCAAATGACATTGCTAGCCAAGTGTAAACAAAGCGACTTGTGTTGTATGCAAGAACAAGAAGATGCATCCTCTTTTATTCAGTCATGGAAGACAACAGATACTTTATTACCACACGACTGAGTTGGTGGAAACTGTTGTAGATACAGCTTTAAAACAAGAAGGTCTATAATACCTGAAAAAACCTGTTTATTAGCATTTACATTCATCTCAGTGGCACTTGCTTGGTGGGAACGAAACTACGGCTAAAGAGAGCATACTGTGATTTCTGCATTACTACATAAAGTTTTTCCATTTAATAACTGCCATAAATTCAAAAATAGTTATCAGGAGCGGACCACTGAAAACTATTGAGAACCATAACAAACTTGAAAATGTGCCATCCTAAAAGTTTGCAGGTTCTAAGATAAAAGTTTCAGGATTCCCACAGAGCACTTCATCACATTAAATTATTCCACCCTCCATAGTTTAATAGCAGCGGTTTGACAAAGAGGTGAAATATTAGCTCTGGCTGGTTTGCTATAGCTGCCAGGGGCAACTCATTTAGTAGGAGAGCATGCATCTCAGTGATGGCAGGGATATTCAGTTGCTGCTTTGGGACAGTAGTGCGAATTCTGCCTCCCTGCAATGGGAGATTTTAATAAACTACCATAACAGCACTGAAGCCACTGCTGACCTCACCAGACTGAGGCAGGTTTAAATGAGCTCCACATGCTCATGTTATTGGTAATAGTTGTTGTAACACTTTTCTTCTGCAACATTATTCCAATTATTGTGATTCGCTTTTGCTGGGAGGACATGTTGGGTTTCATGGTTCGCTTCAGGCCGTTTTAGTTTTTATGAGCAGTTAGGTTGATTTAAAATATATTATATTTTAAAAAGTAATAAATTCTCAAGAATCCTCAAGAATAGTTTGTATACTGTTGTTATTATTGAAATGAATATCGAGTATTGACTATACGTTGATGATATTGTTACAGTTGATCCATTTGCATTAAACTAGAGCTGTTCAGTCTGCATTCCTATAAACCCTGGAAGACAATTAGCATTTCCAAGCCATCTAATGTGTTTTTGAAATAGGAATTTATGATTCATGGTTGACATTATTTGAAGAGACTTTAAAGTTTTGACACAGTCAGATCTAAAACATGCATTTTGAAGCTGTTGTGTTTTTCAGAGTAACGTGAGAGAACTCTTTTATAATTAATCCATTCAAATTTAGTGTTGTACATGCATATAAAATGGGAACATTTATGGTTCTGTGGTGAAGCTTTCTAAAATCAGACATGGCCATGTACACTGCATTGATGAGGAAAATTAAAAAACATCATGCCATACACATCAGGGTATGTGTATGGCATTAGGGCAACTACAAAGGATAATTTATCAAAGAACTTTAAAGCCTGGATCCCGTGAATTAAGAACAAAGCTTTCTTCTTTTCTTCTTTCTTCTTTACAAATGTTTAGTTTTAATAAATTTTAATTGAAGTAAAATGATAATTCAAGAGCCTGATGAAAGATCAATATCAGTGTCTTTAAGTATAACAAAGTAGGTGTTAATGTTTTGCAAATGCTTTTGTTGTTAAAGAGACGAAAATGAAGATTCTCTCGTCATTTACTCAGCCTCATATTTTTCTAAACCTGGATGAATTTATTTCTTCCACAGAACACATAGATAAATTGAGAATTGTCATCCGGACAATGGAAGTAAATGATAACCAAAGCAATCTTCTTTTGTGTTCTGCAGATGAAAGAAAGTTACAAAGGTTTGGAACAACAAGAAGGTGAATAAATTGTTATTTTTGAGTCCCAACTGTCCCCTGAATAGCAGTAAATTTCATTTACATCCTAGCTCAAAATCAGTGCTTTACTGTCAGATGTGTATTTTTATGTGACATAATTTATTTTATTTATTTTTTTTGCACTGTATAGCCAATGCATTCAGTAATATTAATTTATTTCTGTCAAAACATTCACATGGGGAAATCGTGAGCCGGATGGCCAGGATTTGGCTGAATTTTAGCCCCAATCAAGCCCTGGTTTCTAAGTAAGGGCTTCAACTAAAAGGATGTGAGTTTGTAAGAAATCATTTAATAGTAGCTGTGAAAAGAAATTGATAGGTCATTATTTACTAATAATACAATGTCAATCAAGTGCAACAGAGAGAGCAGTGTTTGATCAATATGCTGTCTGGGTTTGTTATTTAACATCAAATTTAGGTTTTTAATAAACCTATACTTATATTTTGATATGAAACATAACTTTAACATGAAAAGTCATTTATTCATTCAAATTTGTAACTTTTATATTTGAATCCATTGTGCACACAAAGTATAGCATAATTTTATATAGACGTCAATTTGCACATTGTGTGATGGAGTAATTGCAGAAATAACTGACAGATTAATTGATTATCAAAGCAGTTGCAAGCCTACTGCAAATCATTTGTCACTACAGGCTCCTGCTCTGTTTCCCTGCTCACAACCGGAGCAGGGGCTAAAAACGAGGATGATAAAGGAGGCAAATGATAAAGGAGCCCTGCTGACAGTGCAGAAGGATGCACACCTGATGCTTATTGTGCCATAAATCCAGCTCTATGCCTTTCTTTCTCATCTGTTCATGTAGGCTATAAGTCCTTGAGCTCAAGGTACGTCCACCTTGCCCTGCACCGCTAGACCTACCGACCCCTCCACCACATACCTTTCACTTTCCATGATGATGCCACCACACCTTCACGTTTTGTTGGATGGCCCCTGCAGAGTAAATGTAATAGCTTGTGCTTTTAGCTTTAACTAAATGGGACTCTGTCTACACGGATATGATGTAATTATACTAGCAGTATTCTGTTCCAAACCCGAGGGGGTGATTTGGCCAACTCTGACCTTGTCTGTTTAAGATGGATTAAAAACAGTTCTCCCTAAACCAATTAGTTGGACATTATCATGCAAATGACTGTTATTCCTCTTGGTGATCCTAAACACAGATGTGGAAAAGTAGTACACTAGTGGTGATTTCCCTCGAGATCCTTCCAAGCTGAACCACAAGCGTACAGTTTGTTCCAGCACGCTTGCATCCCTAAAACACATGCTCCTCTCTTTCCTCCCTGTAGATGCATCATAATGAGCACTTAAAAAGACACATAATTCATGAGTGTTTAGTAATAATAAAAACAACATCATCTGAAACACCAAGCATCAGAACGGCTTAAGTTACCATGACTTGGCAAATAAAAGAAGATACAAGCTTCTAGATGACAGTCTTTTTTTGTTTTTGGAGTTCAGCCAGACTGTTAAAGTGAGAGCATATTGTATAAAAACTAGTGACAACTATTTGTGTCCAGTTATGTTTACAATTTTGTCCATGTCGTTGCATTATTATGCTGATTCTTCCTCTTGACAGGGCACACTTTACTTTCCTTTAGTTTGCTGCTTAAGTGATTTTGCTTCATTTGCAATTGAGGGTTCAGTGCCTTGCACAAGGGTCTCACCTCAGTTGGTGGTCATTCACTCTCCCCACCTACAATCCCTGCCGGTACTGAGACTCGAACCCGCAACCTTTGGGTTACAAGTCTGACTCTCTAACCTTCTTATATGATTATCTTATTATATGATTATAACTATTGCATGATTATTAAGATCAAAAGATATATCCATTAATAATATTTAATAGACCTGAGCTAACATCAGAAAACAATGAAAAGTTGTATTTTTATTATCTAACTGGTCACTGACATTCCCAACCCCAGACTGGGGAAGTGGTGACAACTGGGGGCTCGTCCGGGATTTGAACCCAGGAATGTCAGTGATTTTAATAAATACTGTAACAAATGTATTACTCATTGTTAGTTAATGTTAGTTAATGCATTAATAAAAAGTGAAAGGGGACCTATTATGCCCCTTTTTACAAGATGTAAAATAAGTCTCTGATGTCCCCAGAGCGTATATGTGAAATTTTAGCTCAGAATACCCCACAGATAAATTATTATAGCTTGTTAAAATTGCCACTTTTAGGGTATGAACCCAGACACGCTGATTTTGAGTATGCTGCTTTAAATGAAAATGAGCTGTTGCTCCCGGAGAAGAGGGCGGAGCTTCAAGAGCTCAAGCACTGGCATTAGCAGTGCTAGTCTTTGCAAATAAACATTCCACTATTAGTACAAGCCTGTTATCTTTACAGAAAACATACTCTGTTTCAAAGTCAGTCATCTGATTATATTGTGCATAATAAATTTGTGTTTATGAATTACACAGACGGGGAGCACTGCGGGATAAAAATAACAACATAGCTGGTCTCATGCTATCACAAACTTTATAAGTCCCACTTCTGATTATGAGCTCAACAACTTCAAGCGATCGACTTTCGTATGCAACTTTTAACTACCACATTCCTATTCACGATCATTCTGGCAGCACTTGAAGGCAGCATCAGTGAAAACAGACAGAGATAATGATAGCTTTAGCAATTAGCCTTACAGAGTGCCAAGAAGCTCTTTCAGAAAGGCAATTTGGAAAACAAACACGTGATACTTACCTTGTCTGGAGCTGACGTTCGCACACGAAGCGTTGGTATTGATTCCTAAACATTTAGGGGATGTTACCAATTTTTTCCGGGATATTTCCTTCGAATATGAAATTTAACCACAGTGTCCTCGGCTCAGATGAAGGGAGATTATGGCGACTCCTTTGTTCATTAGTGCATCCTAAAACACAACACTTGTAATGCCTCTTTGGCGCTGACATTGTATATATCTCCAGTAATGGCGGACTGTTGCTTCTCACTCAGGGCTGTGTTTATGCTAATAGGGCAGAGAGCGTCACAGATGGACGGGACTTTTTTCCCTCTGTGACGTAAACAGAGGGAGAATCTGAAACAACTCTTTTGGAGAGACTGTTCATGATTTATTGGTTTTATAAAAAAAATGATTTGGTAGATTTTTAACATTATAGGCTGGTTGTTTTCACACACTGCAGCCATACAACTGTGTTCAAACACCTTCTAAAAGTGATTTTTGCATAATAGATCCCCTTTAATGCATTAACAAACAGGACCTTATTGTAAAGTGTTACCATTAAATTTTACATATACTAATATATCTTTTTAACATTTCAAGTTGTTAAATCAATCTTGTATTATAAAGCATGACTTAACAATGGTTATTGTATGGTTATAAATTAACATTAACTATTAAGATTTGTTAATGTTATTTGTTGTTAGATCGTGATACCTACTGCTTTAACCAATGTTAACAACTTGAGTTTTTCTGTAAAGTGTACACCCACTGTAATTCATGTAGATTAATATTTTGCACAGTTCAAAATGTTTAGAGCTTGCCCTGAAAAAAAAAAACACATTTGTTGCAGTAAGAGGTCATGGTAAGTGAGTTAAACATTTGATTTTGAGGTTAGTTTTGAGAAAGTTTTGTTTGTTAGTTTTGAAAAGCAATTGTTTGTCCTGTTCCCTGTACTGTACCTCAACTTTTGACTGCTCTGAAAGCAGAAACTCTCCATATGACCCTATTGATGCTGTATTGGTGTTCATGCCCAAAGCCAAAAGCTGCTCTGCTCATTAAAACTCCCTGCTGTGTGCCCATGGTGCCCTGGTGTATTGTGAAATTATCATAAGGAAACAACCATAGAAAGTCTATACTTCCCTTTAATCAGCAACCCAGAGGAACAATCTATCCCTCACATTATTCAAAACAGCTGCACATGTAGTTGTTCTTACCACATTCCTATTTTTAAGTCAGCTATTTAGGGTTTTTTAAATAATCAGGTTTTGACTGGTGAAAAGATCTCAAAGTGTAGTTTTGATACTCATGTTGACAAATCATACTTGAAAATTACATTGAGCAAACTGAAATCAGTGGTTACACCAAGGAGATTTTCAATGCACCTACAACATAATGTATGACAATTGTACAATAATGTGTCCTTTCTGAATAAAGTCAGTGCTGGGTTTTTGTGGATATGTATCTGAATGGTTGTCAGAGATGGATCACGCATACAAAGAGATTCTTTGCAAGGTGCATTTGCCAGACAGGACATACGGTGTGATGTAAATGTAAAATTGTGGCCAAATGAAGAAGTTGGCTTGCATTTCTGTTGTCATATCTGTGCCAGTCTGTATGTTTTGAGGTGTTTTATGGATACATTTAGGCTCTTGTTTTTGTATTGTAGGATAAGAACACTTTTCATTTTGGACTGAGGTCAATCATGTTGAGGCATAAAACAAAATGTGTGATGTACTCTTGTACTGTGGTCCATACAACACAATAAATGCATGCCATTCTTGTTTTGTAAAGGAACTTCAGTCTATGATCCAATGAAGATCTTAATGACTTACTTAATGCAGAAGTAGATGTGGTGCACTTGGTTGCAAGTCACTAAAAATAGTTTTTTCCCTTTCTTTTTTTTTTTTTTTTTTTTTTTTTTACGTTTTTTGCTCAAGATAGTGTATGTTGCCCCTGAGCAGTTGATTTGCTTTTTAAAGACAAACAAAGGTCATTAATTGAACATTTAAACAATCAAAGGGCAGTTGTAGTCTTACACATGAATACCTACTGTACACATCCACACTTCATTTATTACTGAATATAAAGGTTATTAAATATCACTAATTCTCAATTGCCCAAAGCCAGAACTCATCATGAGGCATTTCCATCTCTCCCTAGTTTTGCTATCTTTGCATCTATGGTTAATTAACATATAAACTTCTTTTGCCTAGATGCAGATGAGCAAACTTAATTTGCATAATTAGGTCAGGCAACATTTGAACCACTCAAGGGGTCTGGACCTCTGTCCCCTAGAGACAAGCTTCAAATTCTGAACCATCATTTTTGTCATTATTTGGTGATCAGATTAGCATGTTCTAAAGTTAACAGGCATTCTGAAACTCTCGTTTTAGTTCAATTTCAGCTTTATTAACAATTTGACAAAATTTTAAGACAGCATAATGACTGATAGCTTGACAATGGTGTAAAATAACTCATTTTAGATTTTCTGTAAAAGTAAAAGCAGGCGGAGATATGGAGTCATTTTCTAAAGTAGGTTGAAAGGTTTATGACAGAAATCTGTATGAGTAGGAAAACCCAGCCAATTGAAGCAGCTTGTGAGAACATTAGCTGCTTTGGACTCTTGCCTGATGTTCATGGTAGACACAAGACACTCCTCTGCTGTCTGGCCAGAGCGACAGTAATGTTACCTGAGATGTAGTATACCTGCTCTAACCTGATGCAGACTACAAACAAAATGCTGATGCTAAATGTATAGTCATAATATAGATTTATAATTAAAATGTAAAATGTAACCTTTTTTTCTAAATATATTATTTGTAGAGTTGAAGTACTTAGATTCAAAACTTGGACTTGGATACTTTGGTAGAAATTTTTCAGAGTACAGACAAATCCACGTCATGTGTAACAAAAGATTTAAAAAAAAACAATGCAATAACATAAAATTAAGTTAAAAACATTAATAGACATCTCCCACCCAAACTCAATTAGTTAAAAACAGGACTCATCAAGGTGGACTTGGACCTGTCAGGTATTCACAGACGGAGAACACAAAGGTATTTATAAATGGGTTTATTTTACAGAAGTGCCAGATGACAACAAATGAAGAATATGCTCAGTTGAGTTCAAAGTAAACAGAGTTCTGGTTAGCTTTCTTGGTAACAGAGTCTTTCTTATCCCTTGCAGGAACGTGGTGAGAGTAATCCAAATGGGAATGAAGGAACGGAAGAAGAAGGAGAGGGCAATCCTCAGGTAAGTAAATCCACAGCCATGGGGCTGTTTCATAAAACAAGTTTACCAAATAAGCCAGGTTTATTTCAATTAGTCTGACTTATTGTCAGTTGATTTGGTTCAAAATAAGTCAGACTAACTGAAATAAGCCTGGCTTATTTGGTAAACTTGTTTTATGAAACAGGCCCCAGGTTAGTGTCACAAGGTAACAGCAAGACTAGACAAGGATGTGAGGATGTGAAGCCAGTTTTAAGCATGCATTGATTAGGGAGTAACAGGTGCAAACAGTTAATACTCAGGTGACTGTGATCTTGCGGGATCGGTGATTGGATCTGGCGGAACGGGTGACAGGACCTAACCCCAGTTATTTAAAGGAGTCCTATTATGCTCTTTTATAAAGTCTTGATTTTGTTTTGGGGTTGTACTAGAACATGCTCTCATGCTTGGTGGTTCGAAAATCGCATTATTTTTCACATAATTTACACTATTACAATACCTTTCTCCCCAGCCTGACACAAACGGCTCGATTAGTTCCGAGTTTGATGAAGGCCCGCCTTCCGAAAAACGAAATGTGTTGTGATTGGCTAGCTGTCCCAGTGCGTTGTGATTGGCGAAAAGCTTAGACAGTGTTTCAGTATTGCCCCGCCCCTTGCCAGAATAGCAAGTTCGTCAATATTGCCATATCAATTCAGACCCCGAGAATATTGAACAAGAGGATTGTGCAGAACCTTTGCACGCAAGGATATTGCAAGACATATTAAAGTGGTAATGTTATTGTTGTTGTTGTTGTTTTTTGGCTAAATCACATTTTAGATAGGATGGCAACAACAACTTAAAAATAACTGCATTGACTATGTACAGATAAGTGCAACGGTAATATGTATTATGTTTATTGTTCTTTAATTCTAACATTATAACATGAATTGCACTGAAACTGTTATACAGTTGAATTTATTTATACCATAGTCCCACAGACTTACACTATTTGTGGCCGCATATATATATATATATATATATATATATGCAAATTAATTCTCTGCCAGCGGGAGGCGCTGTTGGAGCAGGAGAGAGCGAGGTTTCTGCGGTAAAGCTGTACACAAAACAGAGCTCCGCTCACAAACGCTGCTTTTTCAGACATTACATGCAAGATGAAATACAGTTGGTTTCCATCAGAAATACAGTGATATAAAAACACCGGCACTGGGTTTCGATTTTGAAACGTGCTGCAGTGCTCAATCAAGCCTTCTCCCCACCCCCCAACCATTCAAATTTCTGATTTACAATTTGTGATGTCACAAATACAGGAAAACAACTTTGTAGTCCAAATGAGCCGTTCGTTGTAGTTCTTGAAAAGGGATTTTTTAAAAAAACGAAATAACACCTTTGGAGTGGACTTTGATATTTGTAACTTTGTAGATTGTTTTATGCCCAAACATACACACTACACACTGACTAAAATTCAAAAAGTGAAAAAGCATAATAGGACCCCTTTAAATAACTGCATGAGAATTTTGAGAATTTTATTTATTTATTCATTCATTCATTCATTCATTCAGACTTTTCACAATGTTTATATAACAAACCCGAACAACAGAACATTGGAAAATGTTTGCCTGTTCTGATTAGTCTTGATAAAAAGCATGGATCCATCTTGGCTTTTATCAACAGTTCATGCTGCTGCTGCTGGTGTAATGGTGTGGAGGAATTATCTTGGAACACTTTTGGCCTTTTAGTTTTGGACACCTCGCCACAGTTTACAGAGCTCCACCATGGACGGCCATCCCTTCAGCCTCATCAAGGAAAACAATGTCACCAGTTCAGCCGGCTCCCCAATGGTCTCCTCTTCCGTCAGATTCCCCTTGGTCTTTTCTGCCTCTGGCCCCCCAACTCCTTCCAAGCCCCCCCACTCGCTCTCCATGTCTGTTGTTCCATTTATGGGGCCAGGCAGGGTCAACGCTAACAATTTTGGGCCCTATGAATGAATATGAGGTGATTCCCATTCTGCACCAAGCATGCAAGTCAGCCTAGCTATCCAATATATTTTTCAGCAATTTAATAATACTGACCTATTACTTTTGCTATTGCTTTTGACCACCAGGTATCAGAATTTATGATTAACTCAGAACCTGTTCTACATGGACATAAAGTTTCTGTACCACATTATTCTGCTGATATGGAATGAGTTTGACTAAGATATATTAATAGAAATGGTTCACCGGGGCAAACAAAAAAATTCTAAAATAATAAATAGAATACCCCATAACACCAGCATTTCCAGCAGTATCCAACAAATTTTTGTACTAAGTAAATATGCACATAATGTAGTTGATAGTACATGTAAAACTTAATACATTTTAAATTGTTACTGTAAGTAAATTAATAAATCAAAATAAAGTTAACGTCATCCTCAATCTTATTTGTGTAAGAAATTGTCACGTGATGAATCTGCATTTTGGTGGATCATGACTATGGTATAATGCTTGCCTGTTACGTGGCATAAAATGATATTAAATATTTTGTAACAACAAAAAAACTCAGATGACGATGTCAGTGCCATGCTTGATGACACTGGACCCGGACAATCAGATAAAGGTGATTCACAGGATGCAGCCTTTTTTAGCGGCTCAGTGTTCTACTTTTATGCAGACCATTTACATCCAAATGTTATTTAATTTACACAGAACACAGCCTATAAATAGATTTTAGAATATAATGCTGTTTGTCATCTATTTTCATTAAGACTAAGTAGAAAATGTGCGCCTGCCATTGTGCATTAACTTGAAAACAGCGGATGAGTATTTCACTCCTTGATTTGCTTAAAAAAAATCCTCCTATGAGATCGTTTTGACAGGTTATTATTTTCAACGTGTTTATTGCTAAGTTTAGTGTGGCAAAATAAAAGCGCTGCCATAATTCGTGTGCAATGTATCTGGTTGCCATGGCAACCTCATGTGCTTGCTGCTGCTGTTCTAATCAGAGTGTGAATTTGTAGATTTACTATAGCAAAATTAAAATCTGTTTAAAAGTGTGACTGACCAAATCATCCAGCTCCGTTTGGCCCCCCAAGCTCAAGCGTCAAGCTACGCCTGCGCTAACATTACAGTAAAAGAAGCTCCATGAATAAACATATACCTTTCTTTTTGAAGAACTGGGTGAGTAACTGTTGGCCCATTTTCTCTTTCTCTCTACCCTCTGTAACCTTTCTTTTCATTTCTGATGACCGGACTTATACTTCTTTGTCGAACTCGAAGATATCTCTAATTTGACAGTTTACCATCTGATCTCACTCAGTGACTCTAGGCTATGTAGAACATGACAGAACAATGCAGTGAATGGAGGGGGAGATAATTTTGCCGCAAATGCAGAAATAAGATGTAATTTTGTTTTATTTGTAACTCTTTGGTATATACATTTATAATTTCTATTACATTACTACTAGTACTGTCACTACCCCCCCATCCCCCTTAGCGGCACCCCTGGGGCCAGGGGGCTGTAAAGTAACATTCTTGTTTGTGATTTGGACATTTATTTCTTATGTCTGTTCAAGTTAGTCCAAGTCTGCTCTTAGTTTAGTTCCTCAGTTCTCTGTAGTTGTCCTGGTTACTGATTATACCCTTGTTTGTCACCTTAGTTACTGTAGTGAGTGATCTTTTCTTAGCAACCCGTTGCATTTACCTATCTATCATATAGTTCTTAATTTGTCTCTGTGTATATATAGACCTCATTTTCAGTTGTTCTTTGTTTGTTCTCTTTTTCTCTGGTTATCTTGTATGCCTGTATGTTTTGGTTTATAAATAAAGAACGACTGCTGCAAACAGATCTCCTTGCTCCTGCAACCCAAATGTGACTGTAATTGCCTAAAATGTAATGCAGTATTTATTTTATATGCACTCACTGTAACATATGATAGATAGACTACAGTAGTATTATATTACAAAGTTCAAACTGTTTTGTGCTGTTTTCTGAAAAAAACATATACATCGTTGTCACATTATATCGTTTTTAATCAAATCAGTGTACCTGTGTATTTGTTGACTGTATAAGCCATTTGAAGGGAAAGTTTGAATTTAATTTAAATGAGTTATAATTTCAATTTAAAGAGTTTAATTTTGAAAGAGACAGATGCATCATGAGCGCAGTACTGTAATTACAGTAATTTTGCACAGGTGCTTCCTGTCATTGCACACAATGATCATTTTAAAAGCATAAAGCACAGACAAGTCCTCTTTGTAAAATGCATTTTTCATGATTGAAGAGATGACTATTATATCACACATAATTTAACATTTGACAATAACTGTAATATAAAAACGTACTCTGTCTGCAGTGCAAAGATCAAGCTATAGCACCACTTTTATGAGTTTATTTTTCTTTCTTTCAGCTCTCAGGGTCTAGTGAAATACACACGAGAACTTGTTAGAACATTGCTTATGCGGTGTCTCTGAATTAGCACGAGCTCCTCTTACTGTGCAGGTGAGAGATTAGCTCGTGCAGTGTCAGATGTGTAAAGAATTCCCAAGTGACCTGTGTTACATCGCCGCTCATGAATAATTGAAAGTGGATCATTTCCCTGTGGTGCACAGTTGGAGCCAGAAGCCTACCTAGACTATGATTTAGAGAACAGCAAATAAGTGTGTTGCATAAGTGTCTGTATGTCATATTAGTTGCCATCGCCTTAAGCTGTAGTTTGTGCTATTTTTAGTCCTCACAGCACCAGTAGAAACCCTAATGGGACAGCTGCCAAGAACAGTAAACATCATTCAGTATAGCACCTTATTAACGTCTAAATACTCCGTGTGCACAGGCACAATGTGAATTTAGCTACTGACAATTTCAAGATTAAAAAACGGTGACCTTTTTCCAGCATACTTTTACTAAATTAAGTCAGTATTGTCCAATTTAAGACCTAGTTGTGGACAATAACAATCTCCTTCAGCAGGTAAATACTGCTGCTTTACTGTTCGCGGACCAACATCGGTAGACCAGTGGTGCGAATGGAAAATCAAATGTCAGATGGGTTAATTCCCTTGTGTCGCTAAGATCTGGTTCATTGGTCTCTGTCTGCACTGTTCCACCAAACAGAATGTCATTCTGCAAGACCAGCTCAGACCAACCAATTCAGCCATGAATGTCACCACGAGAAAGACTTTATTTTGGCTCATACGAGACTAAGGGATCCCCACAAGCACTGATTTCATTTGAAACTACTGCTATATGCGCCGATAATCACAAATTTAATTTCATCCAAGCACGTCACTAAGCAGGTTTTAAAGGTTCTGTATGTGTGTGTGTGTGTGTTTGCTTTCTTTTTCTTTTTGAAAATACCATCCATAAGATGTCTCCTCTACCTGACAGATATCAGTGAAATAGGTATCCTGAGAAATCACACCCATCTCTGTGTCAGCCCTAGACTCCAAAAAAGAGTCAGGGGAGCAGCCCATCCCTTTTTTTAGCCAACCACAAACATTGTCTGCCTGTGAATCATTTGTATGTGAGCAGATTTGCTGGTTGGGCAATATCATTAGTTGGAATTTGAATTAAATAGGCCACAACCCACAGGAAGTAGAATTAGAATTGGAATGACGGGAAGAGGAATTTACTGAAATCTGTCTGTCTGTCTGTCTGTCTGTCTATCTATCTATCTATCTATCTATCTATCTATCTATCTGTCTGCCTGTCTGCCTGCCTGCCTATCTATCTATATAGGGTCAAGGGAGGCAGTGTCTCCTTAAAATATTGAATGAGAAAAAAAAATGTAGTACAAAAATAAAACAACACTAATATTTAAAAAATTGGCTTTCAAAACTGTCACGAATCTGGTCTATGCACTTCTGGACAATCACCGCCAGAGGTCACCCACTCACAGCATGGACTCTTGCACTTCACTACAGTCCCCATCATTCATTGCACTGACAACACATACAGCTGTTTTCACTGATTACACAACTGATCACACTAATCACTCAGGCTTTATAAACTATGGACTTCCTCTCTGTCTTCGCCAAGTATTGGTTAGCGTTTATCCTAGCGATAGCTACTCTGCGGAGCCCTCTCAGTCTTGCCTTGTTAGTTTTCTCGTGTTTGTTACCTGCCTGTGTTTCCTGGATTAACCCTTCGCCTTGCCGTTCGGACTTTGTTTGCACCTCGTTTGGATTATTGCTGTGTACCTGGATTATCTCTCTTTGCCTTGCCCCTGTTGGATATTGTTCGCCGATCGTCGACCCACGCTTGCCTTAGGACTACTGTGTCTTGCCCTTACCATACCTGTTTGCCGTTGTTTGACCCTGCCTGTTTATTGACTATGTTTCTTAATAAAGCTCAGCAAATGGATCCGCTTGCCTCTTGTCTCGTCGGCTCCATAACAGAAACACTACCTTGGATTTAATAAACAAAATATTGATTACATTGTTAATGTAAAAATATAAAATAGAATATTTATTTTTATTTTATTAATATTTAATATCTATCTATCTATCTATCTATCTATCTATCTATCTATCTATCTATTTGTTAGTTTATGTAATGTTTATTTAACCAAGATGTGACTGGGACATGAATTTACAATCTATCTATCTACAGTATCCGTAACACTTTAGTTTAGGGACCAATTCTCACTATTAACTGGTTGCTTATTTGCATGCATATTACTAGCATATTGGCTGTTTATTAGTAGTCAATATTATTAGTCAATATAACATCAGGTTGACGTTGGACATGACGTCGGACAAATGTTGCAATGTTTTTGGTTGAGAATGAAAATCGTCATCAGTATTTGACGCCAATTTGACATTGACTTAACATTGGATTTTGGTTACACAACCTAAAAACAACAAATATCAACGTTATCTGACATAGGTATTGGACATCAAATTAACATTGACATTACACATTGAACTGACGAAGAATTTTGGTAACCCAACGCTGCAACTGAAATTTAACCAAATTTCAACAATTTAGGACATTGTGTGCCTGCTGGGCTTATTCTGCATGACAATATTTGTGGCCTACTGGTTAGAGCGTCAGACTCATAACCCAAAGGTTGTGGGTTTGAGTCTCAGGACTGGCAGGGATTGTTGGTGGGGGGAGTGAATAACCAGTGCTCTTTCCATCCTCAGTACTTGAGCAAGGCACCAAACCCCTGACTGCTCCCTGGGCACCACAGCATAAATGGCTGCCCACTGCTCTGGGTGTGTGTGCACTTTGGATGGGATAAATGCAGAGCTCTAATTCCAAGTATGGGTTACCATACTTGGCCACATGTCACGTCACTTTAAATAAACACCTAAGCTTTCCTAACTATTAATAAGCAGCAAATTGAGTCATAGTTAAAAGTTAGTTAATAGTGAGAATTTGGTCCCCAAACTAAAGTGTAACCAAAATTGGTTATATACATTTATTTGAATTTCAGTTTTAATACAATTATGATTTTACCACCTTACATTTGAATGTGTTTGCTACTTCAATTCAGATTCATGAACTGAACTGTAATTTAAAAGGCAGTTTAATTAATGTGGCACTACCTTGTGTTAAAGTGACGGAGGTGGTCTGGAACAGAGGCAGAATTTAGCAACAGCTTTATTCCCTTACAGCACCAAACTCGCACCTGCCAGACACCATACTGTCAGCAGTTACTAATTAGGATTAACTAATGCTAACATCATACGTTTTCACTGCTACAAAGTCTCTAGCTGATATTACAACCTGAAAAAAAACCTCAAAATATTTTAACATCCTTTTATTTGGGGTAAAAGGTTTTTACAACTTAATGAGTCCCAGGAGTATATTATCAAATAGTATCTCAAAAAAGCTTTTAAAATTGTGTGTTTAATAACTGTAGGAGTCTTTTAAATTGGTCTTCTGTCGATATAAAGCATAGTAATTATGTGCCAGTTTAAATTGAATATGACAACCCTGAAATTAGTTAGTGAGGTGAGTTGTTTATGTCAGTTTAATTGTGTTCTCATAGCGTTTGGGAGAAAAGCTGGATGTTGGCAAATATAAGTAAACCCAGCAAATTGTCATGTCCCGTACTTTCCATTTCATTTCATGGACATAAAATATCATGCCTTGGTTATTACAACGATGTTTTATTTAACATCACTATTTTTAGGCAGTGCTGCCAGATGGATAGCAACAAAATAAAAAAATTCAAAATCTAAATTATATCTTTCTATTGATTTGATGAATACAAACTAGAATGAAAAAATTACAACTTTTTAACTTTTTTTTCAACTGTAACAACTTGAACATATAAAGAGAGCTTTTGAAATCCAGCATCTGTACTTTTAAAGCCTATTAAATCAAATTGCCTACAATGAGCAATTGCCAGTAAGAAGAGTAACGTTATAATCCTTTGTTGATGCCAGCAGCAGGAACATGACTTAAACTCTTAGAACCTGTTGCTCTGGCTGCTTTCATATATTGCTTTTCAAGTTATTTCCTGTCTCGCGGGTCTGAGGGGCATTGTGTTTCTTACCTAGGGGTCTACAAGGATTTTACTTCACCGAGACAGCTGATCAATTTGTTTATTAAATGACTCCTGGCAGTCTTTGATGGAAAAAGAACAGCAGCATATTTAAGGCATTTATTATGTTGAGACAGACACAGAAAAGAATTATGAATTGAAGAATTATGCTGCACAAGGCAAAAAGGGTCAGCCTTAAAATTTCACCCCTACAAATTGAACATTATTGTTTCTCTATTGCCCATCGAGTGCCTATAAAGTCCACTTTACCACATGGTGTCAGACTAGAAATAGCCATAATAAAATCTCAGTGACCCATTAGATGTAAGTGGCGCCATTGTTCGCTAATCATTAAGTTATTTCCTGTCATGTCTCTGCACAGTGAAAGGGGTCATTCTTTTTTAAAAATGTGTATTTATATATGAAATGCTGTGGATCACTTTTTTTGGGGGGGGGGGGGGGATCACAATTCCATCACTTCTTATTTTAAGTCTCTCCCTCAATATCTACTTACAATATTACATATGCCTATAAAAAAACCTTCCTAATACTTTTTAAGTTTTTAATAAATACTAATAGTATTTTTCAGCTGAACCTGCAAGAAGTGCATGAGTTGGACTAATGCATCTTTTAGGTTACACTGAAAAAAAAAATAGTAATAATATTTTGTGGTTGAGTACCCTCTGCCCTTTTCCCAGCATGCACTGGGGTGTGTATAATCAATATGGATGCATTGTTTGTGGGATGGCATTTAACATTGTTGTCATGTTTAGTAACTTGTTGTCTTGTCATTTTAAGATGACTTTGTTCCTCTGCTTAAAACAATCAGTTAGTTGATTGTTACCTTGTCATGTTTCATGTACCAGAATTTGAGGTCTAGTATTTTGTGGTTGTTGTTGTTTTGCCTAAATATAATAGAGCAAATAAAATATAAAACTATATAAATATAAAACTATATTTTATATATAAAACTGTGAATGGAGTTAGTTTTACATCGATAAAACTTATTTTTGCATCTGCTGAAAATGTTACAGCGATTATAAGTCGTGGTAACCTGACATAAAGGAATAGTTCTCCCAAGAATTTAAATTTGAAAATGTACTCTAAAGCCCTATTCGGATGGGACTAGTTTTCTAAACTACATTTGAGTTTCGATTCTTATCACCCCGTTTAAATAGACAAAGGGATAGCGATCAGAAAAGTAGGATCTAAACCATCTTAAAGCCTGCCCTTGGATACCTGTATAGTTTTGTAATCGATCTATGAGTATGTCATGATCTATAGTGTGGAACGCAGAACTAAGGTCAAGTAAAACTAGCAATGAGATGCAGCCTTGGTCTGACGCAAGAAGCAAGTCATTTGTAATTTTAACAAGTGCATTTTCTGTGCTATGATGGGGCCTGAAACCCGACTGAAATTCTTCAAAGATATAATTTTTTTGCAGGAAGGAGCCCAATTGAGCAGACGCAACTTTTTCTAAAATTTTAGACATAAACGGAAGATTTGAAATGGGTCTGTAATTTGCCAGTTCACTAGGATCTCATTGTGGTTTCTTAATAAGAGGCTTAATCGCCAGCTTGAATGGTTTTGGGATGTGACCTAGAGATAACGACGAGTTAATAATATTGAGAAGCGGTTCTTCTGCTACAACTCTTTTAGTAATTTAGTGTGTACAGGATCTAATAAACATGTTGTTGGTTTAGATGCAGTGATAAGTTTATTTAGATCTTCCTGTCCTATAGTTGTAAAGCACTGCAGTTTTTCTTTGGGTGCAATGAATGAAGCTGAATTACAAAATGCTGTCGATTCTACATTTGTTATTGTATTTCTGATGCTATCTATTTTTTCAGTGAAGAAATTCATAAAGTCATCATTACTAAACTGTGAGGGAATATTTAGTTCGGGTGACGTCTGATTATTTTGTTAATCTAGCCACTGTGCTAAATAAAAACGTTGGATTGTTTTGGTTATTTTATATGAGTTTGCGGAACCTGGCAGGTTTTAGAGCCTGTCTATAGTTGTACATACTCTTTTTCCATGCAATTCTAAAAACTTCCAAGTTAGTTTTTCTCCATATGCGTTCAAGATTACGAGTTTCTTTCTTGAGAGAATGGGGATTGCTGTTATTATTATTATTTTTTATTTCTTTGTCAGGAGGCAAACATCAAAAATGCATGCGGTAAGAGTGTCTAAGGTAGTTCACGTTGGCCAAAACACACAATGAAACACGTTGTGAAAAAAATAATATTGTCAGCAATCACAGACATTCACATTCGGACGGGATTAGTTTTGGCCGGGCAACAGGTGAAGTCAATTATCTAACCCTCTGAGAGTGCAGTAGCGGATAAAAGATGGTCCCAGTCTCTCTCAGGTGTTTCTTTTCCCCTATTTTCCCCTATACATTAATATCCACGCATGCGGCTTTTTGTAAATAAATTGGTTTATTGTACAAAATTTTGTGATTTGCCTCTTTTGTGTTGTGGCTTATGAGCTGACTGTAACATAAAATTGGAGGCTCGTCCGGGATTTTGAGTGTTTGTTTGGAATATTTTTCTCCTATTCTCTTCCGGATTTCCTGTGAGGATTGGCTTTGAATATTTCAATCACTTCCTGATCAGTTCCAAATCAGTTCGTAAGCTGCAACAACAGTCGATCAACTAACATATTATGAATATGTGTGTTTGTAATAAAAAAACAATCCATCATTAAGGTGTTTTAACTTTAAATTGTTGTTTCTGGCCAAAATACAACTCCATAATCCAATGTTTTCTCCACCGAAAAAGTCCATCCCTTGTTATCCTCTCACCAACATATTTGTTTTGAACAGTTTTGGACAGTTTTCACTTGTAAATGGTGCTTGATCTGAGCATGTTTCTCACCTGATTCAGAAGAAACAACTTTTGTACAGTCTAGAAGGTAACATTGTGGATACAGAACTCATTTATATTTACTTGTATTTATTTACCCAGAAGCAATGGTTTAAAGTTAAAAAAAAGTTTTTGATTTTGTTTATTACAAGCGTGAAGCTTCACAAGATGTTAATTGATGAACTGGAGACATGTGGAGAACTTGTGAATGATTATGATGTTTTTATCAGCTGTTTGAATGGCATTCTGACGGCACCCATTCACTGCAGAGGATCCATTGGTGAGCTAGTGATGTAATTCTTCGTTTCTCCAAATCTGTTCTGATGAAGAAACAAACTCATCTGCATCTTGGATGGCTGGATATGTGAACTATTCCTTTAAGTAAATAATTTCAACTTAGAAAAGCCTGAATGCCTTCATTTTAATAAGTTCAGTGTGTGCATTTTTTATAGTGTAGCTCAATTAGGTGTAGAGGCTGTTGTAGCAAGTATCCTACATTTGACAGTTCTGCCATCACAGGTCACTCTCTTCAAATTCTTACAAGACCGAGACACTGTCCTCTTTAATATGGGCTCTGCAATGATTAATGGGATACTCGAGTGAATATTATCTCTCAGGAGTACTAGTGACATTTTGATTTCACTTTCAATCATGAAAACTACTGTGGATACTCATAATTGCTATCATTACTGTTGACACAAGCACAAAAATAATGCTTAAATTGCAGGAGAAAAAGGGGGAAATAAAACGGCAAGAGTCAGCAATTTTCATTATCTTCCCAAGTAATCTGGTGTGCCTGCAAATGCAGGTATCTCTCCAGACGGAAATACAATAATTGTGATTACAGAACAACAGCATTTGCTTGTACACAATGCACAGTGGATGAGTGTAGACAACAAAAAACATAGGATACATGGTGAATATATGAAATATTACAAAGGTTTGTTTTTTGCCTTTTATCTTTTGGCATCCATATTCCTAAGTGAGCCATATGGGCGTTACATTTCAGCTGTTTTCTGCCCCTTAATGCTGTGGGAGTGTATGCAGCAGGATAAACAGCAGCACTAATGAGGAGAGCTCTAAGCCATGCAGCAAAGACTCAGATGGATCCCTTCTCACCTGTTGGCCCATGTTGCTATGGTAACTGATATGTCAGGAGAGAATAGTAAATACATATGCTAATGTGTTGGAGGTGTGGGTTTTATCATGTCTGGTTAATGAAACCAGACAGGCTAAGGAATTTCATGGTTGGATGGATGAATGGTTGGATGGATGGTTGGGTGGATGGATGAGACGGAATGATTAAAAATTTTCAAAAATGTGGCTCTCATCCTGGAATTGCAGCCTGAGTGAAGATGGGTGAATGTTAAATTGACACTTGAGGCTCGTTCGTGTTTAACTACACGGCAATGCCTTCTGGTATTTCGCAAGATGTCAAACAATTGTTGCATGACTAGTATGATTTATGATGTTATCATGTGTAATAGCTCACTGGTCTGTTTGCTTGGCAGTGGTCTAATATTTCTTTAGGTAATGGCATGCCATGGCATGGAATGTCAAAACACATAATGTCAGCAGCAACTCACTAGCTCTACTCCAAAACTCCGTAAGCTGCCTTAGCGTTTATTCCCTGCCTAGGCAGCTGCCTGCTAAGGCAACATCCTAATCATCGTGGAACTTCACAAGTGATGGATTTGAAACATTCTGTGTAGGAAACAACTCTGTGTGCAAGAGAGACACAATATAATATTTCAGTATGGTTGATGTTAACATGCTATTAAAGTTTTTGGCACAATATTTAACTAATAGGGGTGTAAAATGTGTAGACTTTTTATTTAGTTAGTTAGTTAGTAACAGTTCCTAATTATTTCCAAAAACTGTGCTGAAGACATCAAAGTAACTGTACAGCTAGCACTACATCAAATATTGGCAAAATTCTACATCTCAAAATATATATTTATTTTGGACAATGTACATATATATATATAAATTCCCTTGATTTTTTGACATATAAGAGATTACTGTACTATAAAAACATCCTGTAAGTTTCAGAACTTCAAACTTTCTCGTTAGTCTAAAACCAGCTATTGAAGGCAGTCTGCCAAAACGACAGCTTGTGGAATGTACAACTCTATGATGTAATAGTGTGGATAAGCACAGCCTCCGCAGAAGAAGATTAACGCATCACTGCTTGTTTAGCCCCGCCCACCGATTTAAGAGAGGGAAACACAGGTCTCACAGAAATCAAACAACAAAGATGGCCCCGAATACAACAAGATGCTGTACAGTGCCAAGATGTGGAAAAACAGTCTTTGCATTGCCTTTATTTTTAAAGAAGTTTCGGACCACGTCAATAAGAACTCGGTCCTTTGTTCACTTTATTTTCAAACGTTTAAAAACAGGACAGAAAATAGCCTATTTCTTCTAATTAAGTTTTCGTAGAAATCTTGATATCATTATAAGGGGACCTCAGAGAACAGTACAAAATAATAAAAAAGGGAGGTCATCATGACCCCTTTAAAGTTATGATGTAATGAAAGAAGTGAGAGATCTTTCCTTCTGTATTATAACATACATCCGAGTGAAAACACTTGGTTTGTTGTTTGCTCAGAGTTTAATGGTTTTCTTTAGCTGCAGTGTGATGATGCAAATGCTATCTCATCTTCTTCATTTCCATTCTATTGCAAAGACAAACATAATTAGGTTATTCCTCTGCCCCTAAGAATGAAACTTTGTAGTAATTCAACAGTCTTATCATGTTCAGCCAAAGTCTCAGCCCATAAACCTTTAATCAATCCATAATAAGCATATTAAAATGGAGTCAGACCTGAGATTATCCTTATCACTCTGTATCACACTGCTGCGTTGTTTTAATTTTTCCACAGGGAAGGTCCTACTTGCAAAATTCAATTATTTTCTACCTTAACAGTTTCCCTACTAGAAGGTGGTGACTGTGTTGCAACATTTGCATTTATTGTCCAATTTCCTCTCTTTAGTTCAAGAAAAGGGGTTAAGCTTAAACTAAGTAGTTTAGAGATTATGTTATTCCAGGGAGATAGAGATCTTATAACAGGTGCAGAAATACAAAGCTTGTTAATGGGAATGTGAACTGTATAGTTTTACGTGCTTATAAATTTGACTGGCATATTGCATGGCACCTGGGCATAGAGATGAAGTGCCTCTTGCTCCTTTACTTTAGAAGCCCTGGAGAATCATTAAATCACAGGGGTAATTCAGCAGCCTGTGTAAGTATAGCATCGCATTGCTATTTCACCAGGCAATCATTTGACTCAGTTGGAAAGCAAGAAGTAAAACATCTTGTGCTTGCAATAAGAATGAAGGCAAAATGTCAAAAAAAAAATGCTTTTTCTGAGGACCAGAACAGAACTGATACAAGAAAAGAAGCAATCTGCATCATTATCTATTGCAAGAAAAGGAACAGAGAGATAATAATGTAGGTTTTACTTTTCCCTTCCATCCATGTTTCCATCCAAGTTGGGAATTTAATGTACATGAACATTTGGAACATTGCTAAGACAACTAGCTAATAAAGCAGTGCTTGCATCCCATGTGCTCAAGAGAACAATATTGTCAATTGCATGAGAAATGTCAGAAAAAGAAACAGAAGCTGTAGCCACTGTGGCTCTTTTATGAAAGGGGTCTTATTAACTTCTGCTTCTTTTAATGCATGATGTTGTTGTTTGAATACTGCATGAAAAAGATTTGCAAAGTTACAAAGCACAAGGACCACTCCATAGGAAGTTATTTTATATATTAGTACTGTTTCTGAACTCCCATTTACAGCATGGTGTAATAAATGATGTGGTGTATTTTGCGCTAAACTTTACTGACACGAGACATATATTCTATCTTGGGGGCTAAAAAGGGGGCATAATCAGGAGCAGCGCTTCTGAATGGTTGTCGCCATACAATCACCTCCTCCGCCATGCCCTTGTTGTTCGATGCCATACCTTTTTTTTTTTCTGAAATACCACAACTGGATGTAATAGGACCCCTTTAAATGTAATAATTGACTTCTCTAACTTGCATCAGTAGCAGTCACATGAGGACGCTCATCCAGAAAATCATTTGATGAATGTTTTTCTTTTAATTTAGTTTAAGTGCATATCTTCTTAACTCTTAACAAATAAAAATGTTTACACCCTAAGCAAGTGTATATGCTATTTTTTTTTTTTTTTTTTTCATGTATTTTAGACATTTTATGTTTTGGATTTTTTTTTTTTTTTTAATCTCAACATTTTAAAAAAAAGACCTTGCTAGTGATGATATGTAAACCAGATAAACACCTATTTAAAAATCTAAACATGTTGGTTTTGTAAAGTTTGGGTATTTAATGTTTTTCAAAGAAATCTCATATTCACAAAGGCCACATTTATACAGTATTAAAAATACAATAAATACAGTAAAAAAAAGGATTATTGTGAAGTATTACAATTTAAAATAACTGTTTTCTATTTATATATGTAATTTAAAAATTAATTTAATTTTTAAAGTAATTTGTAACTGTGATGGCTGAATTTTCACATCATCTTTCATAAATCATTCTATGATTACTTGGTGTATTTTTTTATAAAGAGTTTAAGTTTATTTGGTAAAGAAGTTTTTTTAAAAAGTAGCATTTATTTGACCCCAAACTTTTGAACAGATATATATCATGTTCACTTGCCTTGAAGTTTCTAGCAAAGCCACTGGAAGGCAAGCCTGCAACCTTTAGCCAAAAAAGCACAATGGCTAATGCTTTGGAAGGACCAGAGCTAGTTTTTTTTTTTGAATGGACGTCAGTGGGGGAGAGGCATCACTACGCTGAATAAACTGCTTTTGTGAGAAAATAGCTCATCATTTATTGAATCAACAACCTGTTCACTAATCTTCAACATGTTTTAAACAGTAGGTCTGCTTTATTTGGGAACTATATAGAGAGTTTACCGTGATAAAATTTTTATTTTTTAACAGAAGGCAGAGTAGGGAATGCCGTGACATTTACACGACATTTACGACATTATTGCCTGTAAATATTTGTTGCATTACTAATAAAATAAAAGATATTCATCTAATAAAAGATACTAATATTAATATAAGATATGGCAAGGCAAGGCAAGTTTATTTATATAGCACATTTCATACTCAGTGGTAATTCAAAGTGCTTTACATAAAAGGAAGTAAAATAGGCATTTAAAAAAATAATAATCACAACAATAAGAACAAGGAATTAATAATAATAATAATAATCACAACAATAAAAACAAGGACTTTAAAAACAAACATTCTCAAGCTTTGTTCAAACTCTTCCGCACAAAGTGAAAAAACCTTCCAAAACACCTAACTATTCCACTACTTCACCCCCTACTTACTTTGACCGTCATAAATCAAACAAACAGAACTCAGAGGTCCTAATTTCAACTGATTAACCAACCAACACACTTGTCTTTCTTTGCCCACATTCTCTTTACCATTACAGTACTTACTTTAGCCTTCTGTTTAAACTTTTAAAATGATATAAAAATTGATTTAAAATGAATTATTATTATACATAAAATACAGTGCAATCAGTTCGGACGTAGCACAGTGCTCATTCAACAAATGCACAGCTAAACAGATGAGTTTTGAGTCTGGATTTAAATGCGGCTAATGTTTTAGCACATCTGATCTCTTCTGGAAGCTGGTTCCAACTGCGGAACTCAGTGAAAATAATAGGATATGTAGATATACAGCAGTAATCTGCTTTTTGGTAGAGATGTAAGAATCTTAGTGGGATCTGATTGCTCTTAAGATGCTTTTCTTTAATTTGTGTTATATCTTATAAGGTATTATGAAAATCTGGAGGCAGTCATAGAACATCATCAGTGAAGGCATAAAATGTGAAAATCTATTTGAAGATCATGATTGTGAAGGAGTATATCTAAGAGAAACTAGGAGACAGTGTGTCATCTCAGTTATCAGTTCTTTATGATCTGGAAGCTATGGGCAGAAATATTTCAGAGAATATTTAGTCATGGAGAGCATTCTTTTTTTGTGTGGAAGCAGGAGTGAGAGAGTAAGTAAAAGAGGCAATCCAGCTCTTGTAGTGAGGTAATGAAACTGGACTTTGGGACTTTCCATATCAAAGTCAGCTAGATAAAGTATCTGAATATTATGTCATGTGAGACAGAAGATTCTTACAAAGTAATTATAGTTTGATGAAGAAGCTATCTATTTTGAAGTCTCCAGAATCACCCCAATATTTTGACTTGATTTTTAGTTGTTTGACCCCTGGAGTCAAGGTATGCATTCACCTTGAGAACTTCATCTTTGTTTCCAAATGCAAGGAGTTTTCTCCTTGTTTAACTGAAGAAAGTTCTGGCACATCCAACTGTTAATTTCATCAATGCATTGGCAGAGGGAGTCAGTGGGGCTATAGTCATTTGGAGATAAGGTTAGGTAAATCTGGGTAGCATCAGCATAGCTGATGTACAATATAGCTATGCAATATAGCATAGCTGATGTACAATATGTACTATTGTGTCCAAAAATATCAATGTTCTCTTTTTTTGGTTTTCAGGTTTTACCTGAAATTAGACTTGAATTGTAATGACTATTATGTGACCATATGCCTTATGTTGAAATAATCAATTTTACATGCATTATTTATATTATTGTTATATTGTGTGTTGTTTAATGAAATTAAACTGTTCTTTCTACCACTTCCAATTTTCAATAAATAGATTTGAAATGTAATGTCTTGTGACTGCTGCATATGATAACACTTTTTAATGAATAAAGGTAAAATATATATATATATATATATATATATATATATATATATATATATATTTTAATAATAAAAAAGTATTCCTTCTATGGGTTCCAGATTTCCACAAATAAATTTAATTTTTAGTGACTAGTATCATTGTTATGAATGCCCAATCATGCTGTTTTTTTTAAAACGAACAGAATAAAATCTAATCTTAAAATGCAGTGACCAGCAATTCACGCTCTTTTATACTGTGCAATGTAAACTATAACTGAATGTCATAGGACTGTGAAAGCCGGCCACTGACATCACAGCAATTATATGATTGGCTGAGGTGCCTCATGTGATCCAAATTGGCATTACGCTTTGATTAGCTGGTTCAGGTGAATTTAATTAGGGTTGGAGTTAACCTCTGCAGGACAGAGTTGGGGATCCCTTGTATATCGCATGTCTCAGACCAGAGGCATCAGCAAACAACAATTTTGGTCTACAAGATCGAGTTCTTCTGGATTTTACCAAATTCTGCCAGGAGGGGTTTCTCTAATAATCTCTAATTCCACATCAGCATTCAATCCGCAAAGATCCGCTGCTGATTCATCTCAAAGCATCTGAGGGGATTTAGAAGAGCATGTTGTGGCAGCTCATAAGAATCCTTGTCAATAGCTCCTTGCAGTTCAAACCCTATGAGAAGAAGTGAGGAGTGCAGTGTTGAACTTTCTATCTCAACTTGCTGAATGGATAGCTGTCGTCTTTGATGTTGATATTGATTTTTCAAGCCAGCAGTCTTTAACGAGTGTCAATTTCAAAGGATGTTGCAGTTTAGCTATGCAAAGATAGCACTTAATCCCACTGTAGATTAAGGAGGGTTTCACATTGCATTCCAATACAGCAAAACACAGCAGCCTGCATGACTGGAATATCGAGCAGCAAATGATATTGAATGAAAATGCAAAGCTGCTCTCTGAGCTCACTGCGAACATGTCGGCTCTCCTCGAAGAGGAGATTGATCCTGTATAACAACTCACCCATAAGTAAGCGATGATCTGGTTTCCCAGATTTAAGAGGAAAACCATTTTTCCTTTTTCCAAACCAAAGAAGCAATTCAATCTAGCTCAGCAAATGCAGAAAGTCCAAAGGTTTTCCATCTACATATGATAAAGAAAATGTTTTAGTATTGCAAGGATAGGTTTATATTAGGGCTAATCCTTGTAAATAATGAATAAGATGATGATACTCGACATGTCGCCACAAGAGCTCTTAGAAAGCATCGAGCTGACAGACATCTTGAGGTTATTATCCTGCCATCAGCCTGTCAATATTCAGGTGAAGGGACCATGACACTGTATCAGGAAATCAATTAAGATGGACATCTCACATCCTGCCTCTACACTGTAAAATCCGACAGTTTACCTTACTTAGATTTAATTAGTTACCTTTACTTAGTTGTTATGCTTACTAGGTTTTATTAAGTTACAGCTACTTTCAAGGCAAATATAACACTTTACTTACTGCTTTGAGTGACACTTACTTAAAATATTCAAGTAGCCACAAAGGAACCAATGACATTAATAAACCAGTGAGAGGCACTATGTTGCTTATGTGCAACATGACAACAGAAAAAGAAAAGAAAAAGAGTCTTAATAGACTTTTCACTCATTTCTTCCATGTCTGCAGTTATCTTTCACTAGTTGCATTCACTCGTTTCCCAAAGTCATCTTGAATGTTGAATTTTCAATACAACTGAAATATTCGAGAGAACATCACATAAGCTGACTTTATAAATTGCTATTAATTTTCTTAAAATGTGTTTTTTTTTAATCTCACCATTACAGTGATTAGTGTTCCCTTTGGTTGGGCACTTGGAACTTAATTTGTATTATTATAATTTTCTTCCTATTAATACAGCAATGCAACATGAAATTGGAGTTATTTCATTTCAAGGGAAGCAAAGTAATAAATAGGTTGCTTATAGAAGGTGATCTACATATCTTCTAGTTAAATAATTAGTGTATTGTTTAGTGGTTATTAATGATCTTTTACCATTTCTTTTTTCAATTGTAAACAATTTTTACAATTGGTTTTTATTGGGTTGATAATTCTTTCATATTTATAGTAATATGCTGAAGTCACACACAGACTTCAACATTCAGCACGCGAATCACAACAATGGTAACAATTCAATTGTATTTATTTTTATTAATTGTAACAATAACCATTTTATTTGCTCTTCTTGTTGTACTACTACTGACGCAAGACAGCAAATAAAATTGGCAAATTAAAAAACAACAACAGAAAAACAAAGCAATTGCATAATTTATTCATGCCGCAATGCACTCTGGGAGTCAGTAATTCTGAGTAGTTACTCTCAGTGTTCCTCAGATCACAGATTAAATTAAGTTAAAACTTAAATGGTCTAAGTGAATATGACTCAATGTAAGTAAGGAATACTTTTAATCTATTAGTAAATAGGACTTAAATGACACTTAATACAATAAAGTTAAGATTACTTAATTGAATTAAGGCAATGAGTTTGCACAATTCAATTAAGTAAACTTAAATTACTTTTAAAGTTAAGATTACTTAATTGAATTAAGGCAACGAGTTTGCACAATTCAATTAAGTAAACTTAACAAATTACTTTTTACAGTGTAGTTAGACCACCAACCTGTTTACTGTAGAAATACACTCTCCCTTAATGCTTGGATGTGGGGGCACACTGAAAATTAATGATTTATTTGTATAATCAAAAGTTTAATTTTCTGTGGCTTTTTAGTACATCTATTAGCAGATGGACTTGACATATGAAATAGTTGTCAGAAAAAAATATAAAGTTTTAGACAAAAGAGTTTTGTGTGTTGATTATGTATTACATTTGATATGTCAGGCTTTTATAATTTATTGGCCACTTTAAATATTTCTAGTAAAGAGACATTTTAATACATTTCCATTTCATTTATTGATTAAATGATTTGATGATCATTATGGTAGGCATCATGAAATACACTGTGAAATATAATCAATAAATACACCTTTTTAGATGCTTTTTAACATGTTTTTCATACAGTTAGCTTTGAGGCTATCAGTATGCTGTTGTGTTTCTTTTAGCTAATTCAAAATGTTCAATCTTTCTAGAAAAGTGGGCATGTATGCTGGATGCAGTTGTTAAAACTACCTAGAAGCATCAACTACTTAACATGTGACAAGAAATAAAGACGTTCAGCTAGAGTGGCATACAAACTCAAACAGCAATTTACAAAGAATAGTGCCAAGTACAACAAAAAGAACCACTTAAATACCAACAGATACTCTTCACACTCCAAAGAAAAGCTGAAAAATGACGGTGCAATGAATCAGGGGCCTACACGCTTTGTCAAAACATTTAGCAAGATTTTGGAGCATGTCTCATTTGAATACAAGGAGACAGCCAAGCTTTAAAATCAAAAGCAGGTTCATTACCAGAATCTAAGCTTTGGCTTTATAAACTGAGTGATGTAGGCATTTGCTCCACTGCACAACTTGAAAATCTCAGCTGGCTCTTGATTAGGATAGTAAGGTTTGCTGTCACCGAGGGAGATATGTGTAGGAATCTATAAACTAGAAGGATAAACAAGGTAAAGGCTTGAGCCCATCTGCTGGGGAGCGATGAACTTGATTGCTTTTTCCTCCTGAGTGGCCAAGGGCACCGAGTCTGTCCTCACAGTCAGTGTGTAATCCTCCATTTTTTAATACTTACAAACATCTCAGTGCCTCTCCTCTGACAGATGTTTTGAGCCAAAACTTCTGGGTGGAACGCTTGTCTGAGCGAATCAACTTGTAAATGACATTGTTCAAAGTAGGCAGTCAGTCAGAGCAAGTACTACGAGCTAAGCTGCATTCATGCAGAAGTACACTCAAGTGTGTTGCTGTCAGGAGTGATGACTGAGAATGGCAGGATGATGGAGGGAAATGAGATAAACCATAATGAGAGGAATGAAGCATTAGTGTTATGGCAGCAGCGGGACATCTCACGGTGCAACTGGGAGAGCAGAGGTGACAGAAACCATTCACCCTGTTTTTACTTTAAGGCAAAATTTCCACAGCTAGCTTCTTGTTGTTGACTTAGTGAACTGAAGTGCTTTAAAGACACACGCATGGTACTATGGCTAGGGGTGACATGCAATTTTTTTAGTGGACACCAGTGAAGAAATGATATTATTATTATATATGTATGTTAATGTAGATGTTGTTTTATGTTCAGTGTCTATACAGACATATGAAAATGTGTGCTGACTTTATACACAAATACCTACAAAGCCTTTAGGCTTGAAGTCAGAATTTCAGATGGTTTCATCACGTCTCATAGTGATTTTAGTGATTAAATTAACAATGTTATTTAGGTATAACCTCAGAAAAATATATATTTTGTAACAAATGGCAAGATTTCACCCGTTTTTTTAGTTTTGTTTTTTTTAGCTATTTCCAGTTATACAGACCAAAACTGTCCAGCCTACTAAGTTGCTGTCATTAGCAGTAAAGCCGCTTGGGATAAAGTGATTTCATGGAGAGTGAAGCACAGTCTCGGAGAGATCTCAGTGCTCCCCTGCGGGAGAAGCACAGATACCACTTGCAGTTATTTTGCTGCTCTGCTGACTCACTTGTGTTGATCAATAGCTAATTCGCTTACATAATTAAGAGCCACAGCAATCAGAACCTTCCAGAGAATGTGATAATTAATCAGTGTAGTTCAGTGTTTCCCGTCTGGTGCTCTGTCGTTTTCTCCCGTCCATCCCGCATACAGAGCGATGCAGAGCTGCAGACCAGCATCAGAAATTCAGACTCTCTGGGCATCTTTGTTCTCTCATCACAGTAGCTGTCATCTACACACTTCTGAAATGCTCATGGTACTAATCTGAATAATCAGAATTATCCCACATTTTATAATAGGTAATGAAAATTAGTTGTTGTTTTAGATTCGTTTTTTGGCATTTTCACTTTTATTATGATAGGACAGATCAGAGCTGACAGGAAGCAAAGTGGGAGAGAGAGGGGGGCGGGATCAGGAAAGGTCCTTGAGTGGGGATCTGAACTCAGGACGCCTGTATGTAGATAGATAGATAGATAGATAGATAGATAGATAGATAGATAGATAGATAGATAGATAGATAGATGATGGACGGACGGACAGATAGATTTTTTTAATTTTTACAATTTTTTTTTTACAATTTTATACATAAAATGAGCTCATTTCAAATTCGATACCTGCTACAGGTCTCAAAATAGTTAGGACGAGGGCATATTTACCATGGTGTAGCATCTCTTCTTCTTTTCAAAACAGTTTGAAGACATCTAGGCATCGAGGTTATGAGTTTCTGGAGTTTTGGTGTTGGAATTTGGTCCCATTCTTGCCTGATATCGGTTTCCAGCTGCTGAAGAGTTCGTGGTCGTCTTTGACGTATTTTTCGTTTAATGACGTGCCAAATGTTATCTATAGGTGAAAGATCTGGACTGCAGGCAGGCCAATTCAGCACCCGGACTCTTCTACTACAAAGTCATGCTGTTGTAATAGCTGCAGTATGTGGTTTTGTATTGTCCTGCTGAAATACACAAGGCCTTCCCTGAAATAGACGTCGTCTGGAGGGGAGCATATGTTGCTCTAAAACCTTCATGTACCTTTCAGCGTTCATAGTGCCTTCCAAAACATGCAAGCTGCCCATAACGTATGCACTTATGCACACCCATACCATCAGAGGTGCTGGCTTTTGAACTGAACGCTGATAACACGCTGGAAGGTCTCCCTCCTCTTTAGCTCGGATTACACGGCATCCATGATTTCCAAAAAGAATGTCAAATTTGGATTCGTCTGACCATAGAACACTTTTTCAATTTGAAACAGTCCATTTTAAATGAGCCTTGGCCCACAGGACACGACAGCGCTTCTGGACCATGTTCACATATGGCTTCCTTTTTGCATGATAGAGCTTTAGTTGGTATCTGCAGATGGCATGGCGGATTGTATTTACCGACAGTGGTTTCTGGAAGTATTCCTGGGCCCATTTAGTAATGTTAATGACAGAATCATGCCGATGAGTGATGCAGTGTCGTCTGAGGGCCCGAAGATCATGGGCATCACGTAGAGATTTCTCCAGTTTTTCTGAATCTTTTGATGATGTTATGCACTGTAGATGATGAGATTTGCAAAAACTTTGCAAGCTGACGTTGAGGAACGTTGTTTTTAAAGTATTCCACATTCTTTTTATGCACTCTTTCACAGTTTGGAGAGCCTCTGCCCATCTTTACTTCTGAGAGACTCTGCCTCTCTAAGACATCTCTTTTATAGCTAATCATGTTACAGACCTGATGTCAATTAACTTAATTAGTTGCTAGATGTTCTCCCAGCTGAATCTTTTCAAAATGTCTTGCTTTTTCAGCCCTTTGTTGCCCCCGTGCCAACTGTTTTGAGACCTGCAGCAGGCGTCAAATTTGAAATGAGCTTATTTAGTGGATAAAGGAGTAAAATTTCTCAGTTTAAACATTTGTTATGTTCTCTGTGTTATATTGTGAATAAAATATTGGCTCATGTGATTTGAAAGTCTTTTAGTTTTCATTTTATTCAAATTTTAAAAACGTCTCAACATTTCCGGAATTCAGGATGTAGATAGATAGATAGATAGATAGATAGATAGATAGATAGATAGATAATATCACACAACATTGGCTGCCTGTAGGTGCCATGACTCTTAAATTATAAATTCTTTTCTAATTCTGCCAATGGCCTGCCCCACACTTCCCTCAAACCTTCATCAAAGAGTAAATCCCAGTCGCTGAAATCTGCTGCTTCAGATGGTCTCACATCCCAACTCCCCCAGCTCTCCAGGTCTGCTGGAACAAAACTGTCACAAGACACTATCAGAAGAGCTAACTCAACAGTTATGGTCAAATGAAACCTGGACACAGACTTCTCATTGTACACACACTCTTCTCATCTGAAAACCTCCTCTCCCACATTTTCTACTTGGCATCTTTCCCTGCACTATCCAGCACAACAATCCAATTTGTACTGAGCTGATGAGGTCACCTGATGGCTCGATGGCTCTTACTAAGTGAACAGTGACATTACCTAGCACTTTGACAGTAGTGACACTATTCATGTGTGTTGTAGCGGTCTTCTTTCATGTTCTTGGTGTTGTTCTTGGCTAAGGGGACTAAATATATAAGCTCCTTGTAAAAGAAGACGGTGGTGAGAAACCAAGACCAGATACCGAACTGCAGGGGGCCCTTCTGTGCATGGCACCCTCATACAGCCTGTCAGCTATAAACCCCAAAGAGATTTTTGGCTGCCCACTCTAAAGTGCAGTATGTTACAGTTTGAGTTCCAAACTCAGTTCTCCACCCTAAACAAGTGCCTCGCAATTAAGAAGCCATAGGAACTGATGTGGAAATGCATGGTGGATGAGTGGAAGCCAGAGTGGGACAGAAGCAGCAGATGGTCCAATCTTTCTCATTTCAGGTGGTGGAATTTATTTCTCAGGTAATTGGGGATGAAACGAGGCAATGACAGTTAGCAGGTCCACATTTGTCATTCAGGTATGCACAGGACTCTTTTTTTGCACTGATTGGTCAGTATATTAATTATTACTTAAGCCGTAGTGCATTTATTATACTAGAGAAAAAAAAACATTTAAAAAAAGAACATTATATATTATTTTCTTTCTATTTTAATTGCTCATTTGGCTGTAAAACCACATTATAAATAAAACATACACAACACATTTATATTTACATAACATAACATTTACATGACATTTATATGCACACACATGTGTTATGTACAATTTTTATACTTGCTTGTTCATTAATCAATGACCTGACTGGATACTAGTTTGTCTAATTGAATTAATTTGCTATTTACTATCCTAGGGTGTAATCATAGTCTATTGTCTTTGGAGAAATAAACACTGTAGGAACAGCAATAAAGCCACTGTGGATGAGCAATTCCAGCAGTGATATAAAACATGTCATGGATTCTGTTGTAGCCGACAGACAGTAGACAGTAAGTGTGATGACGTGACGAAGTCTAATTATCGTCTGGGCTGCTGCAGAATGACAAATGCGAGCTTGCATATAGGTGTTGTCAGCTGAGTCCTGGCGAATATGATATGCTTCATTTTTATGTAGATTGCATGTCCATGTAGAATTCTTTGGTTTTTAAGAAAGTAAATAAATCAAATTAAATAAATCAAAATTAGAAAATTAGAAACTATATTTGTATTTAAGAAACCTCATACTTGTACCTAATGTTTCCTGATATAATCACATTCAACAAAGAGTACAGGGGGCTGTTTCATAAAACAAGATTACCAACTAAGCCAGATTTATTTCAGTTAGTCTGACTTATTGCCAGTTGATTTGGTTCAAAATAAGTCAGACTAACTGAAATAAGACTGGCTTATTTGGTAAACTTGTTTTATGAAACAGGCCCCAGGTCTCATAGGAGGAACAATGTTTTTGGTGATACTGAGCAATGTTTAATATAGTTGCTTTTTGTTTATGTTTACACTGAATTTCATTAAATTCAGTGTAAAAAGTGTTGGGGAAGTTGTGGCCTAATGGTTAGAGAGTTGGGCTTGTAATCAGAAGGTTGCCGGTTCGATGACTGAGGTGCCCTTGAGCGAGGCACCAAACCCCAAATTGCTCCCCGGGCGCTGGAACATTGGCTGCCCACTGCTCTGGGTGTATGTTCACTACTGTGTGCATACACTTGGATGGGTTAAATGCAGAGGACCAATTTCAAGTATGGGTCACCATACTTGACAATGCATCACTATATTTTTTTTTTATTATATTTTAGTAGAAACAATCAGTGCTGGGAGGAAATGCTACTGCCCTTGATCCCAATTTTAGTTTCATTAAACACAAGCAAAACCTTCACAGTCAACAAACACCCTGAACATATTCATGGTTTGAACCGTGAGGGGATCTGGCAGCTCCTCTGCACTGATGACAGCAATAGAGAATCTAATTACTTAGAGTCTGTCAGTTTCCAGTAGTTTCCATTTGTCATAATCTCACCACTAGCTGTAAGTGACTCAGAGAGGTTAATAGCAGGCCACTGGAGTCTAGAGGGTGGCTTTTCAATGATGGCCAGGTCAGATTTTAGCTCATGACAGGATTAGGTCTCATAGCACTTTTAATTTATTAGAAAACATTGTAACAGTTTATAATATTTTGCTAACATTATTTAATACATTAGGTATAATGAACAAACAATGAACAACAATTTGCAGCATTTACACATATGCAGCATTTGATATATAAAAATATATAATTAGTTTATAAGCCTCACCAAGGCTGTAATTTTTGATATTGTGAAATATTATTACAGTTTAAAATAACTGTTTTCTATTTTAATGTATTTAAAAATGTATTCCTGTGATGGCAAAGCTGAATTTTCAGCAGTCAGTCTTCAGTGTCACATGATCATTCAGAAATTATTCTAATATGCTGATTTGTTACACAATAAACATTTCTTATTATTATTAATGTTGAAAACAGTTATGCTGCTTTAAAACGTTTAGCACTCTATTTGTGTAGGCATATCTTGTCAGTCTGGTACATTTGAATTGAATTGAAAAAAGCCCTTATTTTAAACAAATATATTTACAATATTTTTACAAATAAAAAACAGACAACCAACCATTCCTTTATGGCATAAAATCCTGTCTAGAATCAGATGTCATGTTTTCATAAAATGTCATTTGAAGTAGCAATATTTGAATTGTATTCACATACTTTTATATTTTTAGAACTCTGCTCCATCTTATCAGTTTTTATGAATATGGCTTTCAACAATGTGTGTATGGTGGAAATGTCAAACTGATTTTATGAGAAAATGTGACTTCATATGAATTAAAATAAATAAATAAAAACATGCACGAACCCCATATATGGTAAACTAGTGCTTATATTTTTTTTCTATATACTGCAGTATGCACCATGTATGGCTATATAATGATACATATAAAAGTATATATCAATGAAGACAAAAACTGCACTAAAATTCACTAAAATTCGAGTCTACGTAATCACATACCATATTTCAGGACATCTACATCTATATATTATGAAGTGTATCACTGAATATAAAATTACATTCATATACTGTATGAGTAAATATATTTTATTAATTGAATATATGAAAATATATGAAAAGTGGCAATTCTTTATGTATCATTCAGTATATTGTTATGTATCTTTTACATTAAATACATTAAATAATGTAATATAGAGATTACACCCCTAAATCTAACTCTAAGAAAACTGTACAAAAAGTACGGATGACATTACAATCAAGAACAAATTGCCATTGAGAATGTATGGAAATGCTCACAGTTCTCATCCAAGGCAGCAGATTATAGGAAGATGGAATTAATTTAATGGAATATAGCATTTGTTTCTTTTTTTCCCCTGTGGATTTGTGGTAAACACTGCTACCTGTTCTCAGCAGATGGGTGACAGGCACCAATTTTTTTGTAGCAGTGACTCAATGTCAGTGGAGATTTTTGCGCCCCGTGTCTGTTCTCAGAGGACGAACCCAGACACAGCCAGCTTAAAATAGATTTTGCAGGCAGTACATCAGTGTGAGTTTAGGCATCAGGATGTGGTCTGCACGCTGTGCTGTGTTTTACATAATGAGCTTAGCTCAGAGCCGATGACTGGAGGAGGCCTGAATGCAGAGTGATCCTGGACCAAACCTCTGTCACTCAGCGCCACCAGACACCAAAGCTCATTACTGGAAAGTGATTATGAAGCGATTTTTGCATATTAGGACAATGATTTTGAATCCGAAACAAGAATTCAGTCAGCCAGAAGAAAACATCTTTAGGGACAGTGAGTCAGCGAGCTCCCTTAATGTTCAAGTTTTGACGGATGAGTCATAGTTTTTGATTCAGTTAGCCATAAATTTTATGGAATTATTGCAGAAAAGCAGCGAGACATAAAAGTTGATGTCATGTCCTATGTTTGCGGCAAGCAGCAGATGGGCGGAAGAAATGAAATTCTTTGTTGTTCGGGGCATTTTTTGCATCCCCAAAAAACTATTTTAGAAAAAGTCTTTGTACTCCTGCTAAACAGTTTCCTTGAAAGCATGAGGAAATGGGACTGTATTCTGTGTGCACTTCACTTACCTTGAGGCTCGATATGCAGAAACACTGCTTTGAAAAAAGCTCCACAACCACATTCATTTCAATATTTAAATTTCTGGATCTCACTACACTCAGAACTTACTGAAAGCTTTCATCTAAAAACGTGTTCGCTTCTGTCAATCAATATCTTTCCATTTACTTCAAATCTATCATAAGCTACATTCATTTTTACATGAATCCACATAATGTGGACTGATGGCTCAGTCAGACCGAAGAGCATTCAAGTAAACACCTCCATCGAACCAACTGAGCTTGATCCAAATGAAATTTTGATCAGATTGGAAGCATTGGTATAGATCTGAAATAATCTGATCAATAAAAAAAAAATTAAGCATGAAAAGCTTTAAGCATGTAAAGCTCTGCCCACTATTTTCTCAATCACAGTGCTGCGATGCAAATGTTTACATGTTGTTTTTATCTTCTTATAAACGCACGTATATGTTCATCTGGTCAGTAGACCAATAAATAAAATGATAACTTCTGGAGCCATTTGATTTTTCTGGTGTTAGGAGCTACTAATTGAACCCACTGAATGAATGAAGGAACTTATCTAAAAATAAAAAAAAAATATTTACACCTAATATAAATATATTTACTATTAAAAAAAAATCAATATTATTATTTAAAAACAGTAGTATTGTTTATTAAAAAGATATATATTTTTCTTTTTATTGAGTTTAATATTTTTTTAATTTACATGAAACAATGAAAGCATTAAAGTACAATATGCAATGATTTCACATGACCTTCTCATGTGAAATTATTGCATAATGTACTTTAATGCTTTCACAAAGCCATGTGCATTGGTGTGGTAACTGTTTATGTTCACCCCTGTCTGATGAAATGCCCAGCTGACTTCTGATCACAGTATCTGAACTGTATTTTACATTTTTAACATAGTGAGAAAAAGGAAACAGCAAAGTATTTCACCATGAAATCGGCAGCTGAGGTTATTTTCCTATCCTGACGTGTCCCTCACTCACATATACACCCAAGTCCTGTATCTTCACAATGTCACCTTTAGATTATCTCTGGAGGAAAATCTCATCTGTACTTGTAAAAGATTTCTGACAGCAGTATTGAGCAGCTTTAAATGCTCATTTATTCCTCCTTTGGCATCTGACACTCTTGTAGAGATCGAAACCACTATATATAAGATTGCTGTAAGCAGTGGTTCTGGTGGAGATATATTCATGCAAACAAAATAATGTAAAACTTGGACTTAGCCTGTGTATTTCAACATATAACCTGCTGCTAATGTAAATGTGTTTGTGAAATTGGTAATGCCTTTTAGTTATCAATAAGATTGAAGTGCTTTCAGAACCATTTCTCACATTTTTTAAATGAAAGAATCCTTCAGATTTCCCTCAAAATCAGCATAGAAATTGCAGAAAGCTGCAGTCTGCAGTTTGCGTCCAGGCCTCAGCATTACTCAAAACCAAAGTGATACATCCATCTTATTAAAAGCAACCCGCAAACAAAGTAAAACAAGCTTTCATCTTCTAATAAAAAGTGAACCTCTCTGCTCCTATGAATTACTGTCTGCTGCTTCCACTTTTCTATGGTCAATTAATAATTATGTCTCAGGGTAAGAATTTTTTATTATTATTATTATTATTGCATTAAAATTCATTGATCTTTTTTCAGGACAATCTAAAATGACGGATGAACCCATTTTAAACCTGCCAGAGTCATAACAAACAACAAGACCTGGAGTAACAAGGTAAGTGGGCTTGGCTTTTGGTCAAAAGTAAACCCAAAATCTGCATTTTAATCCCAGTATAACTGCTTCTGTGTTTTACTAATGAAAACATTCAAAATGTCACTGAAGGACTCCATGCTGTATGTGGTCATGAAGAAACATTTCCAAATGTAACTGACACTTATTATGTCCATATATATTGTGACTTATATAGTGACAATTTACATACTAGAGCAACAGTTGTCCTGAAGCAAGCAGAATGCATTACTCTTCACAATCTATTTTTATTCCACAGGAACTGAGCATTTATGACTGAGGTGTGAATTGGCATAAAGACCTCAGGCCCAGAAGCTTTTAAGACCACCTATAAAGAAGAAGCTCTATTGAATGATACATCTCTGCTTGTATTTCCCCATGTTTACAAAGGAACTTGTCCTCTTTTCAAACCACAGACAATGAATAATTCATGAGCACATGAATTATGAAGTGCTGTTGATAAGAAGACTCAGCTCAGTCTCCTGCGGTCTGTCTTCACAGGATTCCTGTCTGTCTTACTGATATCATCAATTACAGTCATTCTAGAGATGACAGCATTTTTTTCATGTTACTTTTTGCATGATTCTGTTTAGTCTTTTTTTTTTAATCTGCATAATTTTACTTTTCATTTAATTTTACTTTCTTCTGTTTTCTGGATATTACCTGTACTGTATTGTGAAGTTTATTTATGCATTCTGTTTTTTACTGAAAAAATCAGTAAGCTCTCATTTATAACACTGGGCTGATGATATGAGGACTAGTTCATTTTTAGCCACATTTGTTTGTGATGTATAGGCTAAACGCACTTATAGCAGTAACAGTTAATTGTAAATGAAAAAAAAGAAAGTACAATTTTTTTATGCTTTTAAAAGAATGCAAAATACAGTTAAAAAACTGTAAAACTGTGAAAACTATATTAATAATTAAAATAACTGTTAATATTTTAATATTTTTTTAATGTAAGTTATTCCTGTGATGGTAAAGCTGAATTTTCAGCAGCCATTACTCCAGTCCTCAGGGTCACATGATCCTTCATTTTAATTAATCATTCTAATCATTCTAATATGCTGATTTAACACTCAAGAAACATTTTGCACAACAAGCAGTATATAGTATATAGTAACATATACTATATACTACATACACACACACATTGTGTATATATATATATATATATATATAGTAACAATGTTGAAGTCTTTGCTGTCACTTTTGTTCAATTACATGCATCCTTGATGAATAAAAGTATTTCTTTCAAAAAATAAAAATAAAATTAGTCACCCTAAACTTTAAGATGGTGATGATTTATTATGTATATATATATATACACATATAATATATGTATATATGTGTGTGTGTGTGTGTGTGTGTGTGTGTGTGTGTGTAGAACTCTAAACTTCGGGGGGTTAGTACAAGCAGTTCAGTTATTCCTCTTTCCAATTAAAGGTGGGGTAAGTGATTTCTGGTAGCCAATGTTGACATTTGAGATCACCAAAACAAACACGCCCCTACCCCAAAAGGGTCTCGCCCCTATTTTGATAGCTCCGCCCCACACATACGTACGGCAACGATTAGTTCTGTGAAACAAAGCAAAACTCATTATAATCAGTGATGCTGTCTACACTGGATATGGTGCGGTACGACAAATCCCCTGCTGTCGCGTTCTATTTATGACATATTGACACAAATTTCAAATGATTTTCAACTCTGTCGCGTCCAGTGTAGACAGACCACAACAGGACAACTGTCAAGTCCAGTGAAGACACGGTGTAAACCTTCTTTTGTTCTGCAGACGTTTTCCTCTTGTGGGTTTTTTTCCGCCATCTCTATCTTTCTGTTGTCGATCAGCTCGGCTTATGTCCGTCATGTGCACTGATGAGCACTCTCTCCTCTGCATCATGAGTAGACACGCCCCTTACTGCTGTTTGGCTACAAGTTTGTTTTGGTACTCGGCCCCGACTCGTTTTCTAAAGCGTTTTAGAAAAAATGCATACCCCACCTTTAACAGGTTATTTTTCCTCGTTTTCAGTTACAACATGCATGTACATTACAATCACGGCCATTGAAAACTGATTTGCTCCCCACTATTCCATTTCCTGTCAATGCTTAAATGTGTCACCACAGGGGGGCACCAACATAACAAATTAATCAACCAATTAAACAGGAATATTTATGAAATACACAATTAAATAATACAAACAAATAATTATCATGATTTTACATAACTTAAAGTTCATCCAGGGCCAACAATAAGTCAACACAAAATGAAAACAAAATATTAAAGTTGCCATAACAATATATATATATATATATATAGTAGTAGATTTTGTAGATTTTGTTTTATAAATATAAAATATATAAGTGAGCTGAAGCAAAACGAACATTATTTTCACAGCTTGCTATACATCTGTTAGTCTGCTCTCCAGAGTGAATCCTTTTTTATTATAGTACATTAGTTCGCTAAAACGCAATAAGCATTACAGCTCCTTTTAAGCCAAAGGGTCAGGAATTGACCATTACTGTGTAAAAGCACTAAACAATTACCTTCATCATATGGCTGCCCTTCAACCCTGAACTCTCTTATAATTACCTAAGTGCTCCATACTAAATGAATACAGTCACCTTAGGAAGGAAGGGTGAGCGACAGGAATAATACAGTGTTTTTTTGTTTAGTTTTTTTCCATGCATTCAAAAACATCAATGGATAAATGTTATTGTTATAAACACTTCTTTTTAAACCCCTAAAAGAACAAATATCCAATAAGCAGTTATGTTATGACTAATGTATCTACAAGAGATATGTATCTGAATGGCCTTTCAATAACCTCTAAATATTGTTCCATGCAGCCCCTTGCTTAATGGACAGGACTATTGACGTGTGTGTGGTGAGGAGCAGAGGAGGCCCCAGGGGTGTTCATAACAGGAGGACTCTGCAAGACATCTCACAGTGGGAGGAAATGCAATCTGACTGCATCACACAGTAAAGTGTTTCCCTGTTGCTCTCACGCTGGAAACAAATCAGCACTGTCGCTGTTTTATCATGGCTGCGCCATTGGAGAAAGAACGCTGGAAGCTGCAAATATTATTTTGCACTATTGTGCATCTAAAATAGACAGGGAAAAATAAAATAAAATAAGGAAAATTGCTCTAGAGCTACCAAATGTAGTACTGTTCCAATCCCTTTTCACCTTATTTAAGACTGAGTTATGATAATATACAGTTTTTACTATATACTAAGCAAAATATACAATTTATGTAATATTTTATACCCATTTTTTTCTTCATCAGACACTTGCACTGCTACATACTACAGAATCAGTATCAGATGATACTGCATTGACAGAATTTTATTTTAGGTTTGCATATGATTATGTTGATTTACAAGCATGTTACAAAAATTTTGTTTAAAGGTGACTTATAAATTCAGCACAACTGGTGGCACCAAATGGAATTGCAATCTGTTTGGGCTGGGCATAGTAACATTGGCTCAACTAATAATTGATGAGTTTGGAGCGGTGCTACTTGTCTGTCTGACCAATGGAGGGAATGATTAAAACTTAATTGAATCCAGTCTATATTTTAACAGTGACATAGAAACAGCTCTGTTATTGTTAACTAAAACTAAAACCAACTATTAAAAATCATTTCATTTCAATCATTTCATGCCAGCAGCGATATATATATATATATATATACACAGTGCTGCTTGAAAGTGTGTGAACCCCTTGCAGAATCTGGAAAAATGTGAGTAATTTTTAACAAAATAAGAGAGATCATACAAAATGCATGTTATTTTTTATTTAGTACTGTCCTGAGTAAGATATTTTACATAAAACGTGTTTACATTTAGTCCACAAGGCAAAAAATAGCTGAAATTATTCAAATATCCCCATTCAAAAGTTTGGGAACCCTTGGTTCTTAATACTGTGTGTGGTTACCTGGACGATCCACGACTGTTTTTTGTTTTGTGATGGTTAATTAATTCTTAATTTTTTTCACGTTTTGTTATGTTGCTGCCTTATGTTAAACTGCTTTAAATTACTTTTTTTCACATCAGTCTACACTCCATACACCATAATGGTAAAGCAAAAAACAGGTTTCTAACATCTTTGCAAATTTATTAAAAATAAAAAACTTAAATGATTCCATTGCATAAGTATTTATACCCTTATCTAGTACTGTTGAAATTTAGCTCAGGAGCATTCATATTGCTTGTAGATGTTACTACACTTTGAGTGAAGTTAACCTGTGGCAAATTCAATTGAATGGGTATGATTTGGAAAGGCACACGTCTTAATAAAAGGTCTAACCGCTGATAATGCAAATCAGAGCAAAAAACTAAGCCCTGAGGGCAAAAAGAACTGCCTGCAGAGCTCAGAAACAGGTTTACGTCAAGCCACACATCTGGGGAAGAGTTCAGAAAAAAAAATCTGCTTCGTTGAAGGGTCACAGGAGAATGTAGTCATTGTTACCTTTAATTGGAAGATGTTTGAAACAACCAGGACTCTTCCTAGAGCTGGCCTCCTGGCCAAACTGAGCAATTGATGGAGAAGGGTTTTGGTTAGTGTGGTGACCAAGAACCTGATGGTCACTCTAGTTGAGCTCCATGATCACATGTGGAGATAGGAGAAATCTACAGAAGGACAAACATCACTGCAACACTCCACCAATCTGTGCTTTATGCCGGTGTGGCCAGACTCAATCTTCTCCTCAGTGAAGACAAAAGAAAACCCACTTGGAATTTACAAAAAAGCACCTAAAGGACCCTCAGACTGTGAGAAACAATTTTCTCTGGTCTGATGAACCTCAATTCCAAGCATCATGTTTGAAGGAAAGCAGGCACTGCTCATCACCTGCAGAGTTCCATCCCAAAAGTAAAGTGTGCTGGTAACAGCCTCATGCAGTGGGGCTGTTTTTCAGTGGCAGGGACTTATGGACACATCAGAGTAGAAGAAAAGCTCAATGCACTAAAATATTGAGATAGCCTTAATGAAAACCTAGTCCAGACCATTCAGAACCTCAGACTGGGCAGAAGGTTCACCTTCCAACAAAACAATGAACCTAAATACACAGCAAGAGTGGCTTATAGACAACTCTGTGAATGTCCTTGAGTGGCCCAGCATCAGTCTGAGCTTGAACCCCATCAAATATTTCTGGAGAAACTTGAAAATGTGCATCTGCCCCCATCCAACTTGACAGAGCTTGAGAGTTGAAGAGTTGAGGAGAAGAATGGCAGATAATTGCCAGATGATGATGAGCAGAGCTTGTCGCATCAAACAAAAAAGACTTGAGACTGTAAAGGTGCTTCAGCTAAGGGTATGAATACTTTTGCAATGTACTATTTCAGTGTTTTTATTTTTAATAAATTTAAGAAGTTGTGACAACCCTCATGTCGTTCCAAACCTGTAAGACCTTCATTCATCTTCAGAACACAAATTAAGATATTTTTGACGAAAGGGTGCAGGGTCAGAAAGCTCTCGGATTTCATCAAAAATATCTTAACTTGTGTTCTGAAGATGAACGAAGGTCTTACAGGTTTGGAACGACATGAGGGTGAGTAATTAATGACAGAATTTTCATTTTTGGGTGAACTATTCCTTTAAACTAAACAGTACAACAGTAAATACTATTCAATAAATAATGAATACTATAATAATATATAAAAATAATACTAAAATTAATACTAAATAATAGAATAATACTAAAATTATTATTCATATACTATAATAGTATATGAATAATACTAAAATAACACGGCATAGAAGTTATATTTTTCACAATTACAAAGTCTTTTTTTTTCTGGAGTGCCACTAGCTATTTGATTGCACAAGATAAACCTCAACACGGCTTGAAAATTACCCAGAGAAATTTCTACCCTAAAAGTCACTGTACACCATTTAGACACTGTTCATTTCCATATTGCCTTTTAAAAATAAAAAAAACACTGAAATACAGGATGGTTATAAAATCAAAGGTCTCACAAAGAAGGTTCCTCAGATCTGCTGTTGCTAGAGAGAGAAGAGGAAAGGCCAAATCACAGGTCCGTTCTCTTAGCAGGAGGCCAGAGCTTTAAGACCCAATTAAACTGAGGGTTCATGTGAAATCACCTTTTCATGGCGTGCCAAACACCTGCTTATCCCTGCTCGGTAACACTCTTAAAGCATCGCTTTTGTTTGGTGCTTACCTTTAAAATTAGATTCTATTTTTTTTTTTTACCATGCTTCACCTCTCACGGTTATGCCTGGGTGTTTGGACTGCAAGGGGAAGATAAGGAAATGTGTGCTGGCTTAGTCTAACAGTGAAATTGGTTTTAGATCACATAGCAGGCCTTTTTCAGCCATGCTAGAGGACTCTTTTGTGATGCTTACCGGGCAAAACTGCCACTGAACGAATCAGAGGAAATGTGAAAAGCACTTCTTCAGTATGACACATAGAATGATGCCGATAGAAAGTCAGTCAAGGTACTTAGGTTGCATGCAGTGTCCAGCCACCTGGCAGATTGCTTACAGATTCATATTGTGCAAGTGTAAATTCACTTTATCCATGTGTAACCTCTGGAAGATTACATATGTATCATATATAGCTATCATATATATTTAATATTAATTTGTCTTTAGATGAAATATTTTATTTTTTATTTGTTTTATTTTATTTGACTCCTCTTTTACTCAATTTGCACTAAGAAACGTGATTTCATTCAAAGGAAAAGTTTTTTGTTTTGTTTGTTTTTTTTCTAAATGCCATGGTGCAACTTCTCTAGTTAGATTTCAACATCATGAAATGCTGAATGTGACAGTTCAAAAAATTACTGTCCAAAATAATAGGCTTCTTCCTTTTCCCTTATCTTGCAATGTAACACAAATCTGATTTAATTTGATGGGTTTAGGCAAGATGCTAGATGGGAGATTTTGGGAAAGCACTTAGAGAATCAGAATTAATGTGAGAAAGACAGTGACTGCAAGAAGTCTTAATATAAATTCAGTTTTTGTCACTGATACTCATTTGTGTCATTGTGACTTACACCTGTCTGGGTCAACATAAAATTATCTGAGGAAGTAGAATGAACTGTAATGCAGGTAATACTTTCCAAGAAAACAATATTTTGTTCTTTAAGAAATAAAGGATAAATAAAGTAAAATAAATAAATAAATTCCAAATTATCATATTTCACCTTCTTTAGCCACAATAGCAAAACAATTTTAAAAAGAAGGAATAAAGGCCCTCTTTTTAGTACAGTGGGTGGAAATATAATTGTTTTGTTGTTGTTGTTTTCATGTTTAATCAAACAGATAGCATTGGGTCCAAGCTACTAAAAAGTCTGAGGTGTGTCACTCACAAATGAAAAACTTTATTCTTTACATCCACTGATATTTGAACTTTCTGACCATGTTTATGTAGCTACATACATTATTTATATTAGTTTCATGTTATATTATTATATTACTTCTAAATACACTTGCATATCACATTATTTCCCTGTACTGCAGTGTAAAGTGTCAGTCATGGTTTCATCTTAGTGTTTGAATCATCTCAGCCTCTATTTGGGTCTATGTTACACTGCTGTCAGACTATGTGAGCAGTTGCATAATTTTGCCTGGAGTGAGGAGCATGTTTTTTGAAAGTCAGAGAAAGTCAGTTTGTTTTCTCTCACTCCAGTACAGCTAATACAGCTCCACCATGAGCATACACATTAGCAGTCTTACATTGGTGTTTCAATAAAACATAGTAAAAAAAATTAAGTTTTAAATAAAGCAAAAATGAATTAAATAATTGTTTATTTTATTTTAGTGTAGTTTAGTTTAATTTATTAAGTTAAAGGGATAGTTCACCCAAAAATAAAAATTACTCCATGATTTACTCACCCTCAAGACATCCTAGGTGTATATTACTTTCTTCTTTCAGACAAATACAGTTAGAGTTGTATCAAAAAAAAAAAAATCCTGGATTACGCTACACCTACATCCTATGACATCCGCTTGAACGGCACTTTCTCGTGAATACGTGTACGACAGTTAGTGGAAGCTAGAGATTACGGTTTATAATTACAGAAGATTATGGCTTCGGAAGGCTTTTATTAACCCGGAGCCATGTGGAGCACTTTTTATGATGGATGGATGCACTTATTTGGGCTTCAAAATCTCGACCACCATTCACTGCCATTATAAAGCTTGGAAGAGCCAGGACATTTTTTAATGTAACTCTGAATGTGTAAACCATGGGGTAATTTTCATTTTTGGGAGAACTATCCCTTTAAGTAAAGTTAACTCTTAAGCTAACCCTTATACCTATACCCTCATGACATGAAAAAAAATAATTGAAGATTTTTTATGACAGTCTATTTTCACAAACACTATATAAACTTTTTTCAAGTCAAATAAAACAGCATATAAAAATTCAAAAACGGTCCCTTTGCATCTAATCCATCTAGTACTTTGCAAAACGCATGAATGATGACAGTATTTCTGAGAAAATCATAACAGTAATAAATCTGATAAATTCACAGGAGCAAAATCCATCATCTACCCAAACGCTGTAAATAAAGCACCTCTTTACTGATTATCTTTCTATCAGAATTGAGCTATGAGTCGGAAAACTGCTTTGTTTCATCTGCTGATGCTATTTCAATCATTTGTTATCTTACAAAAATGTATTTCGGTTTCACAGAAGTGAAGTCGCACCATCCACGATCGTCATCTTCCCTGCTGTAGTGACTGTGACTGGTGCTGAGTTATTAATTTTCCTCCAGCAAAATGAACAACAGGAAGAAATGTGAGGAAAATAAGCAGGAGGAAATGAATAGTGTGATTCATTGTCATTCTACACATGTCTCCCAAAGATTCCCTTCACAACAGCACTGAGCATTGTCAGGAGAAAGTGAAGAGAAGAGGATCAAACATGCAGATGTCTCCTCTTCAAACTCGCTCTGTAGTTCAAAGAAAACAAAGTAAAATTGGAAAACACAGTTTGGCACCACCGCGACTTTAATTAGTTTTCTTATTTTTGATTCCTCTTAATGAGTTTGGCAGGTGTAGTGCTGATGTATCGTAAATGCGGAGGCTGAACTTTGCCACCAGATATTCTCACGGGTACCGAGACATCTACTTGAAAGAGAAGAAGACACTTAAGATCCTACAATTTCTGATTCATCAGATACTTTGATGCGTTTTGGATTCCGAGCAGTTTGCCTGAATCAGAGATTTCGTGAGGTAACCTTAGTAAAAGGAAGTCAGACATTACAAGAAGAGGAGGCTTAAAATATCCATATGTGTGTCCTTTACATGCATCCAACAACAAAATGAGCTTAGAAGATAGTTTTGAGTCATTGAAGATGTTTCCTTTTCCTCATATCCAGGTAGAACTGTATTTGTAGGTTCATAAATACAGGTCTTGACCCGCTATTTAACATTCAACGCTTGCTGTGTTTGCTTTGTTAGTTTCTTGAGCCTGCTGTAACTTGTTTTTCTGTTTTACAGTACAAAAGTACAAATCCGGTATCCTGCTTTAAGTTGCTAAGCCCACAGCACTACCCTGTTTCCAGCCTTCCTCTACAAGAACAAGCAAATAGAGAAAAGCCCAACTGCAGGCTACAGTACAGAGCAAAGCAAACAAGAGGGAATTTAAAATCATCTACAGTCTGCATGGGGCAAGATCTCTCACTTTCCCTCCGTTTCCTTTTGACCAGTGCACATCCATCTCTTCATGTGTTTGCATTGCAGCACTCTTGACTTTAGCTGGAAGGAGCCTCTATTCTAATGCTATTAATGGTTTCCACATAGGCTCGGCTCTCTTTATACACTATACAGTCTGCTGTGCCAGTCGTCAGTGGATTATGAAATGCTGTAATCAGTTGCCTGATTTCAAGATGATTTAGGGTTAGTTTCTGCTGCAGCCGCCACGGCTGGAGGATTAGAGATGCAGAGTGGAAAATAGGGAAGACTAAATTGAATGGCAAAGAAAAATCCAATTTATTCTAAAACATATTAGGATATATTTACATAAAATGAATGATTTTTATAAAATAATTCATTTTTGTCCTTTTATGTTGTGTAATTCCTCCAGAAGGTATTCTAAGGCCACCTCACAATATAATACCTCCTGGAATAAATGCAGTTCACATACAGCACCCACATTATTGCTAACTTATACAAGCTTTACAAAACATCCCATAGAAATAAGCTTGAGACTTAGCATGATTTTCAGTAATCTGTACTTGGAATGATTTCTGAGATTGCAGAGCATTTTTATCTTTAAAGACATTGTTAAATTACAAACATACTTGCGTACAAAGGTTCGGGGTAAGTAAAAAAAAATATTTTTTTTTTTTTTGGAAAAATGTCTCTATTGCTGCATTTGTTGAATCAAAAATACAGTACAAACAGTAATATTGTAAAATATTATTATAGTTCAGAAGATTTTTTTTCTAATTTAATACATTTTAAAAATGTAATGTATTCCTGATAGCAAAGCTGAATTTTCAGCATCTATTACTCCAGTCTTCAGCGTCATATGATCCTTCAGAAATCATTCAAATATGCTGGATTGTGCTCAGGAAATATTTCTTATTATTATTAATATTGAAAACAGTTGTGTTGCTTGTAAAAAAAAACGTGATATATTTTTCAGGATTCTTTGAGGAATAAATAGGTTTAAATAACAGCATTTACAGTAGATTTACAGTAGATTTACTGTAACTGAACAGAACTGTTCCTAATATTTCACTATAATACTGTAAACATTTTACTTTTCATCACCTTTAGCAATAACCTGAACCAACACATAAATGAAGTAATGTGAAGTAATGAAGTAATTTACCTTAGAGTAAATGTATTTTTTTCCTACTATGCGTTCATCTGGGAATGAGAACTTTGCATGCATAGTTAATCCACAGCATGAACTTCTCAAGATTTATTTAAGATTTGGAAAATATATAAAACACAAACAGTTTAGTTTGCTCTGAGTATCTTACGTTACTACACATAGATCACATAAAAAAACACATGCAAAAACATGGAGTAATTTAATCATCTTCAGTCAAATTGGATTGGCTATTGCTCATCACTGCTTTCTATGTAGTCAGTGTCACTGTTTTTCATGCCTTTCACAACACAAAGGTCTTGCTACTGTAGTTATTTGCAAGCATCTTTGTTCGTTTTTGTTCGAACTTTTGGTTTGAAAGTATACGTAGGTTGGTTTATTGGGTTACTCTGATACAGTACGTCTAAAAGACTGTGAGATGACTGGCTCTGGCTAGAGGAGATTGTGGCCTACAGGCATTATTAGAGGTGAAGCACTCACCTCTGCTTTTCCTTTGTTGGATAGCCCTTCTAAGTGAACCTGAGATTGCAGAGGGTACCAACATGAATCAGACTGAAGTGCAGCAACTCACCCCGGTCTCATATTGCCATCATGGGGAAAAAAGTTACTAAGTAACCTCCAAGAAGGAATGAGAATATCCAGCTATTAATGCGGTTTCAGTGCTGATCCCAGGTTTTTTCTTCGTTACTGTCTCAGAAGTGCGCTGTAATGTGGGCACTGCTTCAAAATGGCACATCGGTCACGAGTCCAGTAGAGGCTCCTGATGTCAAGCGCATTACAAAATGTTCTTTGGAGCGCTTCTAAGACGATTCTTATGGGGGCTGTTTTCAGTAAACATGAAGATAAATCGCTGCATGAGAAAACTTACTGCATACAGTGACTGTGTATCTCCCTCTGCGATGTTCAATAGGGCAATCGATGAATCAACAGAACCATAAACCATGAACCATAAAGCAGTGGAATGATGTGGTGACACACGGGTTTTATGACTTCCATAGGTACTGATAGAATGAAACACAATAAGCAAGAGCAACAAAAGCACAGGATAATCTGTGTGCTATGAAGTCCACAATTCTGTCTTAAAGAGGATAATGTTGGTACCTCGGTTAAGCTTTTGTCTGTGATGTTAGAAGTACAAAAACTGAGGTTTTCAGTTCAGAAGAGGATTAAGGCTCAGAGATTCTGCCAGGGATGGTCTGTATTTTACTCGTAATTGTCAGGAGAAATAAAAAGCACTACCGGACTGCCATCTGGGGAAAAAGAAAGTCTTTCTTTGTTCATCTCACTGCAATTCCATCAACCGCTTTTTCCCTTCGGGAGTTTAGTCTGTTGCTATGGAAATTTAAAGTTGCATCTGTTTTGAGCTTTGGAAGTATAGGAGCATTTGTCTTTGTGCCAAGTGTAATTCTGGTTATGTGAATTCATATTATATTATATTATATTATATTATATTATATTATATTATATTATATTATATTATGATTTCATACGAATTATCAAATAGATTGGGAATTTACAGTCCCAACAGTCTTTGTTGGCCCAGAGCCTTACACTCATTAAGTCCTCATCTGAATCTAATTGCTCCAAACAAATGGCATGTGCACAAAACAAGCAAGTCAGAATAAACAAAACTTCTTCTTTTTTAATTAAAATAGCATTATTTCAGTGCATAAACCTTATTTCATTATTTCACAAAATATTTCTATAAGTAATAACAGATTAAACTTGAAGCCTTTAGGCCGCCTCTGCAGTGTCAACCAAAGAATCATATGCTTTCATATTTCATGACCATTTATGACAATATTTTTATTGCAGATAATACAGTTGGGTCACTAGAAATGATCTAATTGGGTCTGTTGGGTGATAAAGTTTCAAATACATTCTCCAGTGGGCTGTTAAAATGTGGAGAAAAGTGAGTAAATATAAAGAATGAAGAATATGTTTAATGAATTGCACTTTGACCCCTTCAGTTAATTATTTTGAGATTCAAAAGAGGAAGTATATGTGAAGAGGATGTTTACCACTTTTTTGACCATATGTGAGATTAACACCATTAATGGGTGTAATTTATTTCATATTCTTAGTATATTAACAAACAATATATGCCTGTGAAGAGATGATGCTAACTCTGAATCAAATTTTCCTTTAATGTAATTATTACTATAATGTATTTATTGTCTCTGCTTAAATGAATACATGACATTAACTAACTGCATAATTTGTATCATCTTAGAACTGTACATCATTTATTTTATTTTTTATTTCACTCATAAAATTCTGTTATATGTAATGGCATTTTTAAAACTACAAAATGTATATAAATGTGACTTTCAAATAAACGGACAGACTGCAGTTTATGGTATTCCCCTGATTTATATTAGAAATAATTATATCATTTAGAGTATGCAAATAAAATACGCAAATAAACAGCTTTTACAAGCAGCAGGCAGTGAGGCAGCCAGGACATAAATACATTCCTCTAGCAGAGCAGAACTAACAGATGTAGTAAAATGTTAATGCCATTGGAAATTATTGGACACTATTACATGACGCAAGTCAATACACCATTTGACATCTGTCCGCAGATTCTAGCAATGCTGTTACTATAAAAGTACTGGACGGTTTTATTGGTTCCCTTTGTACACTGTACGAGAGTAAAGTTACACCCAGCCATCTAGCAAAGTTTGTAATGAGGGTGACAGTGATATCTCATTTCTTACAATTGTATGCAAATTGGTATCTGTCAGGAACCACTCCCATGTTGCAAAATGACAGCAAAAGATCTTCTTGCCCACTATGGCTTACAGCGGACAGACTAGAAACAGTAATGGAAACAAATTCCTTGCAAACATACAAAAAACAAGCTATATTTTCGATCTCATTTGTCCGAATTAAACTCCCCCCTTCCCTCAGCCAATTACTGGGAAATGATAAGCCTGGCATTTCTTCAGAGGTCACCGGGCAAAGAAGAGAGCTCATCAGACAAGCAGGATGTGCTGGTGTTATGTATGAACCATCACTGTGTATTAGGACACCAGCAACTCAATCACATCAGGTGCCCTCGAGGCAGACGTTTGGCCCTAAATGACTTCCGAAGGAACATGAAAGTTGGATTGAAGTGCCTGACAGACAGAGATAATGACATTTTGTGCGCACAATGTGAAATCTACAAAATTAAGAAACCATACTTGGTTTCAAGAGGCCAGGCTTTTGGTGAGCTTTGCATGTTATTTTGGGCAAAACACCGCAATCCAGACGGCGTAAATTGAGGTTTTTAGACAAGGCCAGTCTTGATTGCCTTGCGGATTAATTCTGTTTTGCAGCTCATTTGCGCATTTAACACTAGATGACCTTACTTGGCTTCGCAAAATAATCCTTCGGCAACAGTCTAAAGGAGATTTTTGTTTCATCAGCCACTGACTGTGTGGCTGCTCACCAACCATTTGAACTGATGACAGGTCTAATCTTCGAAAAGATTAAAGGAATTGTCTCGAATTTGCCTGGATCACCTTGTCAGAGCAGAACTAATTAGAGCTACTTGCTAAAGCTTAGATTTCAGAGTCTGCTACACCTTTATAATGCCACGAACTTCAGCGTTTTTGTCAAACCTTTTTAAAGGACAGTGGAGGAAGTTCAAGTTACAAAAATAAATACAAATTTGGAGGCAGTCCCATAAAATATTCAGTCAACACTTTTCCAGATGGATTTTCTCTACTGAAAGAAAATATTAGATTTTTTGGTCACTGATTAAAAGAAAGGAGCTGCACTGCTTTGGTATGATACAAAAGGAACTGAAATAAAAAGCATGATATAAACAGCAGCTGGATTCATTTAACATGATACAAAATTTAAGAAATAAAAACAATAAGAAAGAAAAAACAGCATCTGTGCTAGTCTTGTACTTAGTTATTTTTAGAGTGAAATAAGAACTTTTATTTGCAGTGATAGTGGCAAACTGAAGTCCTGTCAATTATAGTTTCCTAGCAGAAATTCTCGTACTTTCATTTCACTGCCTCATTATTTCTTTCTGCTCTAGACATACATGACGGATAGCTAATCAGCAGACTGTCAGAAAGTTATCAAGCAGCTTATTGTTTTAATTATCTCTTTTTTCATGGCTACGGTTTCCCAGAATCCAAAGCAAAAGCTTCGTGAGCTTGAGACTGATTCTTTATGTGGCTCATTTTTCCCCTGATTTACTCTTTGTCATGCATATTATGTTGTAATTTTCTTTCAAGGTGGAAATTTGATTTAAAACAATTCTCCCAGCTGAGGCTCTGTTTCTATCTTGGTGATTCATTCATATTATTTAATAACATACTCGGAAAACTGTCTAGATTTGCCTGCATTAAATTTCACTGTCTGTCTTTGGATGTCATATGCAGGATATTGAATGTTTGGCTGTATTTCAAACACTAACATGTTTATTCCCTCTGCATCTTATTTTCCTCAGCTGGTTTGTCATATCTATGCATATAAATCTTTTATATAGATATGTACGCCCTGCATCCTGTTTTATAACTGTATATTTTTTGTATGTGCATCTGTGAGTGTGTATATACAGTGTACATATATATATATACACATACACACACCTGTTCAGCTGCTCAATTATGCAAATATCTAATCAGCCAATAACAACAACTCAGTTCATTTCAGCATCGTCAACACAATCTGCTGAAGTTCAAACCAAGCATCAGAATAAGGAAGAAAAGTGATTTTAGTGACATTGAACATGGTAAAGTATCTTGTGATAGTTATTTCCAGCAGGATAGCAAAGCTCAGATTATCTGAAACTGGTTCCTTGAACATGACAATGAGTCGTCTGTTCTCAGATGGCCTCCAGAGTCACCAGATCTCAATCCAGTAGAGCACATTTGGGATGTGGTGGAATGTGAGACTAATGTGTAATGCTATTATGCCAATATGGACCAAAGTCTCATGAAGAATTAGGGTAGTTCTGAAAGCAAAAGGGGGTCTAACCCAGTGCTAGCAAAGTGTACCTAAAAAGTGGCCTGTGAATGTATATAGTACATAAATACACCTATTCTATATAGAATTCCATCACTGCTTTTCATTTATTAGGCAGGATTTTGCTTTGCCATGCAGTATTCCTCTCTTTGATATTCATCCAGAAAATCTGTTTTCTTGGAATCTGAAATTAAGACCTTTCTAAAGACATTACATTTTTAACATTCTGCCAACCAGGGTGACAAATATTGCTAATGTTAATGATATTCTTTTTACTACTCATGATAACACAGCTAGCTCACATTTTGAACCAGTTGTGAACAGCTCAGGACCATTTACATGCTTTAAAATGTTATTTTTGGTTTCCCTCCTATTCCTAATAAGAGTAGTCTCATTTTCCAATAAATTCTCTAAGTCATTCAAGTCTACTCGACTCATACGAGAGATCTTAAAATGTCACCATTTTCAAAGGTCAGGCATCCACTTACCCAGCAAAGACTGTAGTTTTGCCTGGTTAATTGGTTTACATCGCAGGGACTCTCTGCTACATTAGCGCTACAGCGCTGCAATGCTGTGTATGAAACTCTTTGTATCTCTAACATTTTTTAATGACAGAACAATCTAAATTAAAAGGTTAGCACAATAGTGATTAAAAGACATTTCTACTAAAGCTTTTTTAATGAAGGGTTGTATTTGGACTGCAAAAATAGTGCCACTTGTTTTTACATTTTTTCAGTCCAACAGAATCTGTGAATTAGTGATTCCAACAGTCTTTTTGTGACCCTTTTTCACTTTTCTATATTATCTAATGATATTTACTGCTATTCTTGATAAGAGTTTATTCTTCATTTTCTTCACATATTATCTCTTCATATTTGATCTGGAACTCTCAGTTCCTCTTAGATTGCATAATGAGCTCTAGTTGATCTTTAATGGTCATTTCTAATGCAGAATCTGCTCAGCTCTTTGTGCATAACTGGACAAGCCCAAAATGAAATGCATACTAATATCTCTTAATGCAGTATTCACTATTATACTCTTTCTCTTTTAGATGACACATGTCTTGGATACAGACAGCTCACTCTACAAAAGATATTCACTAAAAGACCTAATTAATAGCTCTCTATCAGGAGTCCTCAAAAGACCCCTTCAAAAGTACCCAGGATCACAGTATGTAATGCATGAATTCATTCAAGTAAACATGTTTTAAATGTTATGGAAGAATTCATGCATTACATACTGTGATCCTGGGTACTTTTGAAGGGGTCTTTTGAGGA
>JAFVLL020017241.1:5000-23890 GCA_021397915.2 Tor tambroides
TATTGTATATTTCTGTTTATCAGATGAAGATTCACTTGTTTCATTACTGGATGAATCTGTGTTTTTTGAATGAATCTCTTGAATGAATGATTCAAGACAAATACATTTTTAACAGCCCCTTTTCGCCACGTAAAAAAAAAAAAAGATGCGCACACAGGAGTTGATAGGTGGAATTGAATTGAATTTACCAGAAGTATCCGATTCCTGACCTTAAGTATCCGATTCTGGAATTGGAATTGATATTCGATTCCCAACTCTAAGCACATGTAACGTGTAACAAGGACAATAACGTGTCACCGATATAAGTTACACACTAAGGAAAATGCATCTCAAATGCATTAAACAGACGCATCTGACAGGAGGCCAAACCGCTTTAAACTACATGTTTAGGATGGATGCAACTTTATTATGATGTTATTTTTCAGATGCATTTGCAACATCAAAGTACATCAATATAAATGCTCTCATCTCAACTCAAACTTTATTTCTAAAGCACTTTCAACACCACAATGTGGAACCAAAGTGCTGTACAGAAAGAATAAATAAAAAAATAAACTAATAAGACATACACTACACCACAACAAACAACAACTTACAAAGCATCTTCAAAAGCCAAAGAAAACAGATCAGTTTTTGCATTTTAAGCGAGATTGAGGGACCACAAGCTGTAATTGATCATTTGAAGGCAGAGACCTATTAGATTGATGCAGACTGATTAAATCAGAAACATACTCTGGTACTGAGCCATGCAAAGCTTTGAAAACATATAGCAGCACTTTGTAATGAATTCTGTATCAGACAACAAGTGTAGATTGATATGCACAGGAGTAATCTCATCTCTCATTTGAAAATATATGGATATATATATATATCTTACAAAGTCACTATACCACCCAGCCCATGCCGAACACTATAACAGTACAAGCAGGGCCTAAAATTAAAACTCGAGATCCAAAAGAGAGTGCTGTGAGTTTGAGTCGCTTATATCATGCATTTGAAAATGCAACATCGGAAAATATCCAAACATCTTCCCTAGTTTGTGATGAGAAGCGTTGATGAATATGTTGTCAACAAAACAGAAGCATTTCAAAAGAGAACTTTACCTGTGGTTTTCCGCTAAAATGAAGCTCTGTGGTTTTTAAAGAAATACACATAGAGTTTAGCAGCAGTTTTACAGCTGTTGAAAAAATATATATGGCTGGTAAATTTGATCAAGTCACTGGCCAATGGCAGGATTGACAAAATGTTACAAAAAAAGACTTTAACACAATTAAATCTCTTCCACTTAGAGGACAATTTACACAGTATAAAATCATACATAGGTTTTATTTGACATCTCTTAGACTTAATAGAATGGGTTTGACAAATAATAATGTTTGTTGGAAATGTCAAAAGGACAGAGGCACTTTTATTCATTGTATCTGGGATTGTCCAATTATTCAGCCTTTATGGCAACAAACTTTAAATATTTTGAGTAAATGGCTTGGAACAACAATCCCATTATCAGCAAGGTTGTGTCTGTTTGGTCTTATGTGACGCTGTCTTCCCATGTGACATGATAATTTTGACTTTTTCATTATTATTATTTATTGATTTTTTTTTTCTTTCCTTATTTAGTATTCTGTCTATCTCTGTTAATTTCAGCCAATGTAAATTCGGTATATTCTGGTCTTAAATGCAGTATTTGTATAAATCTGTAATCTGTGTTTTGTATGATATTGTCATGTACCGGATAAAAACTTGAATTATAAAAAAAAAAAAAATCTGTTCCACAGAAATGAAAAACATTTATTCAGTAAAGAAGTGTGATCAATTCAACGGGTAAGAAATATAACAAACTAATTTTGAGGTATAAAAGACATTTTTGGATGTCTATATATATAGTGTCACTTATTTTTCTACTGAATCGAATTAGTGTTACATTAAAACAGAATCAGCTTTTGAATCAAACCGATACTCAGTGAACTCATTCAGCAGATCTGTCCTCTCTTTTACTCGTGCTGAATGCGTCAGATTCCTGCTGGACGCCAGCTGAAGAAAATGAGTCAGGATTTAAACTTAGTTTTGACCTCTGACCTCTTCAGAGCACCTGATGTGACCCTGAGCTCCTCACACACACACACACACACACACACACACACACACTTGAGCAGTGTGTAAGGGAAAATGTGTGGTCAACACATCACAAAATAACCCCAGACAGAGCGATCAGTCAGAAAACCACCACACACCGGTTTACTCTGTGAAAATGATCATACATCCTGCTTAATAATAATACAGCACTTCAATAAACAAACATGACATACTGAGTGGAGTTAAAATTACTATATGCAGACAGAGAGTGTGTGTCATGATATCAGAGACATATACACTACCAGTCAAAAGCTTGGAGTCAGTACAATTTTATTTTGGGGGGGGGGGGGGGGGTTATAGAAATTAATATTTTTTTTATTTAGCAAGGATGATTCAAAATGATCAAAAGTGATAATAAAGACATTTATAATGTTACAAAAGATTTTTATTTCAGATAAATGCTGATCTTTGGATCTTTCTGTTCATCAAAGAATCCTGAAAAAAAGGTTCTCATCTGTTTTTAGCAGCAAATCAGAATATTAGAATGATTTCTGAAGGATCATGTGACTGGAGTAATGATGCTAAAAATTCAGCTTTGGAATCACAGGAATAAATTACATTTTAAAATATATTCAAATAGAAAACAGTTATTTTAAACAGTAAAAATATTTCAGAATGTTACTGTTTTTGCTGTAATTTGGATCAGATAAATGCAGGCTTGGTGAACAGAAGAGACTTCTTCAAACAACATTAAAAATCTTATTGTTCAAAACCTTTTGACTGGTGTGTGGAGGAAATCTCTGTCACTGATCAATGATATATTTACCTGCATCTGTTTCTGCTGATTCTGTGTTATTCGTGAGTATTTCTAAAGAATTCAAGATTTCTGCATGTAATGACAGTTTCTGCTTCAAGCCCTCGACAACTAGGACAAGAAATCCAGCCTGAATTCATCAACCTTCAAGGACATCAGAGAGAGCGCTCGGGTGTGTGTGTGTGTGTGTGTGTGTGTGTACTGGTTTTTGTGGTTTACGGGGACAAAATGTGTTTAATGACATGGGTATGACAGAGGTATTACAATTTGAAGGTGGTTTATGAGGACACTGCCTATGTCCCCGTAATTCAAAAGCCTTAAAAAACATACTAAATGGTGTTTTTTTGAAAATCTAAAAATGCAGAAAGTTTCCTGTAAGGGGTAGGTTTAGGTGTAGGGTTGGTGTAGGGCAATAGCCCATACAGTTTGTACAGTATAAAAACCATTACGCCTATGGAGAGTCCCCGTAAACCAAAAAACAAACATGTGTGTGTGTGTGTGTGTGTGTGTGTGTGTCAGTGTTAGAGCGTGTGTGTGTGTGTGTGTGTGTGTGTGTGTGTGTGTGTGTGTGTGTGTGTGTGAGAGAGAGTGTCAGTGTTTGAGTGTGTGTGTGTGTGTGTGTGTGTGTGTGTGAGAGAGAGTGTCAGTGTTTGAGTGTGTGTGTGTGTGTGTGTGTGTGTGTGTGTGTGTGTGTGTGTGTGAGAGAGAATGTGTCAGTGTTTGAGTGTGTGTGTCAGTGTTTGTGTGTGTGTGTGTGTGTGTGTGTCAGTGTTTGTGTGTGTGTGTGTGTGTGTGTGTGTCAGTGTTTGTTTGTGTGTGTGTGTGTGTGTGTGTGTGTGTGTGTCTCAGTGTTTGTGTGTGTGTGTGTGTGTGTGCGCGTTTTTGTGAAAAGTCAGGACATAGATTTGTATAATGACAAAGGTATGACATAGGTATTACAAGGAGAGCAGACTTTTCTCAGACATTACCCCATGTCCCCACTTTTCAAAACGCTTTATAAATCACACAGAATGGAGTGTATTGAAAATCTGAAATAGCACAAAGTTTCCTGTAAGGGGTAGGTTTAGGTGTAGGGTTGGTGTAGGACAATAGCACATACAGTTTGTACAGTATAAAAACCATTACGCCTATGGGATGTCCCCACTTTTCACAAAAACGAACATATGTGTGCATGCGTGTGTGTGTGTGTGTGTGTGTGGCTGTTTCTGGGTCAGTGTCTCCCCAGTTATCAGCCCAAACCAGGCCAGCTATAGAAAGACACAGAGGAAGAGAGAGAAAGAGCTACAGCAGCAGAAGAGCGGTGTGACGCTGTATCTCATCAGGTTAAAGGTGACACATGATTACCTGCGACAGGTGAAACAGCCATAGCCAATCATTCTAATCATCTGTAATGATGAGCAGCAGCTCCTGAAGCTTATGGTCTTATGCCTGTCAGACTGAAGTTAGAGCCTTTATGAATAATACACACGGACAATTAGATCAATGCTAGCAGTTAAAATATAAAATCATCACATCAACCAAAAACAAAAGTATGACCACAGAAATGTCATACACAGATTTTTGTTCATAGTTTGCTTATCTGTTTATGATAATGGCAAGAAATTATGAAAAAAATTCTATTCTGTAAATTATCTGTCTGCAAAATATTTCAGATTTTAACTTTTTTAAATTAAATTTAATACTTAAGAAACTAAAACAGTTTCTTTATATTATAGTGAATAGTCACAAGTTTAAAAATAAAATATTTCAATGAGTTAATGACACATTTACACATTCCCAGTTCTCTGATATCAGTAACAGTGACATGCATCTCAAAAAAATGTAAAATAAATATAAAACTATTAATTTAATCTATTTCTAAAACTAAATATTTATATTTTATAAATGTTTTATTTTTAAGTGTTTTTCATCAAGTCGCTAAACCTGGTTTGGAAAACCCTGCAATAAATGATCAAAACAAAATGTAGAAAAATTCAACTGGAAAACAGTGTTTTGGGAGAAAAAAAGAACAGCATTCAAAAGGCTCCAGCTAACAAACTGTGACATAAAAACAAACCAAAAGGGTAGGAAAGTGACCGCCGCTGTGGGTCACACCAGCAGCGCTCCTGCATTAAACCAAACGAAGCTCTCTGGAGTCCGGCGGCGCTGCATGGAAAAGCTGTGGAACGGGAAAGGCTTGTGTTTGTTTTGTCTATTTCAGGCCGCTGTGACCGCAGCGGTACATCACACACACTGAGCTCTGACATCACTGCAGCCGCTCATTTGGGAAAAAGATTGGGCTTTTATTTTTGAGAGACGTGACCACGCCAAACCCTCCACAGACTGACTATTGTTTGTGCTGCGACACGGCCGTCTGCCACGTAAAACACAGCTGAACGTCTACCAGCATACAGTCTGAGTGTGTGTTTGAACAGAAATCAAAGAAATAAAACATTTAACAAACATCTCACAACATAATCCTGAATCCTGAATTATGATCATGTCAAATGTTTAAATGACTGATGGCCACAGAAAACACTGACGAAATCCAGTCATAACACTGGAATTCACTGTATAACATGAAATGTCATGGAATTTGGCAAAATTTGGATTAATAAATCAAAAGTAGGGATGCACACTTGATCAGATTGTGAATATTGTCTGTGAATATTAAAACATCTGCTATTAAAATATGAGGTCTGCATGTTAATAAAGTTTATTAAAAGCATTATTTTAAAAATTAATATCACCGTTTTTGTATGTGTTTTATTTTAAACAGTAAACCTGTTGTGCAATCTTTTGCCAGTAAATGCAACAAATTATTCAAATTTAATGTGGTTACATTATTAAAAGATTTATGCACGCATTTGATTTATCCACACTGCACTCAAAGTAAACGTTTAATCAGTTCATGCATTTCCTGGAAACTGAACCCTACTAACAACCTTGAACTCCCTAGCTACACCCTAGCAACAGCACAAAACTCCCTAGCTACACCCGAGCAACAACACAATACTCCCTAGCTACACCCTAGCAACAACCCAAAACTCCCTAGCTAGACTCGAGCAACAACACAAAACTCCCTAGCTACACCCTAGCAACAACACAAAACTCCCTAGCTAGACTCGAGCAACAACACAAAACTCCCTAGCTAGACTCGAGCAACAACACAAAACTCCCTAGCTACACCCGAGCAACAACATAAAACTCCTTAGCTACACCCTAGCAACAACACAAAACTCCCTAGCTAGACTCGAGCAACAACACAAAACTCCCTAGCTACACCCGAGCAACAACACAAAACTCCCTAGCTACACCCTAGCAACAACACAAAACTCCCTAGCTACACCCGAGCAACAACACAAAATTCCCTAGCTACACCCTAGCAACAACACAAAACTCCCTAGCTACACCAGAGCAACAACACAAAACTCCCTAGCTACACCCTAGCAACAACCTCAAACCCCCTGGTAACACCTTAGCAACAACTACACACTGTGTTAAAGTTCAAGGATTGTGTAAAATAAAGTGTAATTTTTAATAATAATTAAAAAAAAATATCATAGATCACATTAAATCATAATAAAGAGAATCCAGAACACAAAACTAAAAAGTTAAAATTGCAATAAATTGTTAAAGTTTTACGAAGTCAGTTGCTTAGACATCCTGTTTGATTATTTCACTTTAATCAAACCATTCAAACAGAATCCAGAAAAAAATAAAAGCAAACACAGAACTTGGGAAAAATGAAGCCGATTTCAGAAGGCTCATCAACACATTTCCACAGGCGTCTCCATCACGCTCCAGTGTTTCCTTATTGCTGGTCAATTCACATTTCCTGCCAACTCATCGGAGGCCATCAGTCGAAGCTTTACGACGATTAAGTCAGCATCAGGCACGAGCGGCAGACCTCCACCGCTCTCCTAAATGTCAAATTAAATTGAAGGCACGCCGGCGATTCTCTCTAGATTTAAAGCTAATTAAAGAACACGAGCGAGAGCCGTCAGTCTCACTCTGCTCCTGAAGCGCGGGATGCTGGGAACTAATCGCTCTTTTTTGGCTGCTTTTAAAGCTTGTGCTTTTAGAGTAATGATTGCTCTTGCATTAATATTTCACTCTGGACGGACGTCTCGACGCAGCAGGAGAACAAACTGGTTTCAAGACTCAAGTGGACCAAAAGCGAAAGCTTCAGAAGGCCATAAATGAAAAAAATGCAGATGCATGCAGGCCCAATCTCCTTTTGAGTAACGATGCCAGTCTGCAGCAGCCACAGACGTCATGCACAGAACTGCACACATACACTGCTGCCATGCAAACTGCTCTGCTGACTGTCAAACACACACACACACACACACACACACACACACACACACACTCTCTCTCTCTCACACACACACACACACACACTCTCTCTCTCACACACACACACACACACACACTCTCTCTCTCTCACACACACACACACACACACTCTCTCACACACACACACACACACTCTCTCTCTCTCTCACACACACACACACACACACACACACACTCTCTCTCTCTCTCTCACACACACACACACACACACACACTCTCTCACACACACACACACACACACACTCTCTCTCTCTCTCACACACACACACACACACACTCTCTCTCACACACACACACACACACTCTCTCTCTCTCTCTCACACACACACACACACACACACACACTCTCTCTCTCTCTCTCACACACACACACACACTCTCTCTCACACACACACACACACACACACTCACACACACTCACACACACACACACACACACACACACTCACACACACACACACACACTCTCTCTCTCTCTCTCACACACACACACACACACACACACACTCACACACACACACACACTCACACTCACACACACACACACACACACACACACACACTCACACACACACACACACACACACTCTCTCTCTCTCTCTCTCTCTCTCTCACACACACACACACACACACACTCACACACGCACACACACACACACACTCTCTCTCTCACACACACACACACACACACACACCTTCAGAGGAGCCGCCTGGTACAGGAAGGTACAAGTAAAGGCTGCGAGAACGAAGCTCTCAAAATATCTGACACCAAACCCTGTTCAGCTTAACCTGTGGGGCAAATAAACAACCCAGCATCTGCGCAGACGTTACTCTGCATGTCACGCAGATGTGTGAGAACCTCCTGATTGAAAATGAAACTTCAGAAACCAAAGCCACACTTGAGATTCACACCATCACCATTACAGAAGAAGAATCTCACAGTCTCGTCATCATGATCTTCACACTGTTAAACATGTCTTAACCCTATGCAAAGCAACGTCTCACACCTGTCATTCTGAGGGTTAATGTAACTTTCAAAGATACAATGTTACAGTAAATCAACAACCAAGTTGCTTTAATGCTTTATCAAAGTTGCAATAAAACTAAAGTAGCGAAAGATGTTTGTAATGTAGATCTGAGTGTGACAGATTATCAAAAAAGAAAAAATGTTTGGTTCTGTGCATCGCTTGTTGATTGGATATTCAGATGTGGGTGTGGCTCTCAAAAAATGTATGCAGATGAGTGTGAGCTTGTAGGGATGGAGTTTAAGAGCAAGAACTGGTTGAAGAAATCACCAGAGAGAAGAAGATCAAGTTATGATATTCTGATTAAGCATTACCAGATTAAAAAAATGAAACATATGCATGTATGAATTGTTCACAATATGATCTATAACATGCATTTAGAAAAAAGACAGGATGAATTTACATTTCACACCAACTTTAACTATCTATTTGCTTTGTACAGCAACAGAAAAATCACCAAATTGTGTTTGGTTTCTGAGGGAAACAGTTAAAAATGTAGAGCAAGCACATTAACTAGAGAGAAGAAATTGCTTTTTGACTTACATCTCAGAAGATTTAAGACAACCAGAATGGGTTCATGTAGCAACATTTCCACAGACACACAAGAAAATAAACTAAATGAGCAAATAAGAAAGTTAAGCCAGAGTGTGACCCGACTACCCAAGAAAAGCTCATAATGCACACATACAAATAGAACAATGTGTGAACAAATATAAGAAGGGTTAATTCACATCACTTCTGTCTTTGAAACGAGAAACACAACACTGAGGTCGACTGCTGTCTGACTGACGTGTATACAATCAAATCTAGATCTGTTAGTCCAGCTTGACTTTGATTTCAATGGACTAAAGCTTTAAACAGACATTATTGTTTCAGTCAGATTCAATTTAAACCATTAAAGTGCATGTAAACTCACTTATTGTAAGATCCATGTTACCTCACCAACCTGCTCAGACAATCAACACGAGACATTTCACACCGGTTTACCACATTTGTGGAGGATGCACAGCATAAAGAAACCTGTTGAACTTGCTAAGTTTGTGAAACGCCAGCATGAAGAAACTGATGAACCTCATCAGATCTGATTCACATGTCCTTATCAGATTTACATGACTAATGACATTTGTCCTCCCTGTTTCTACTGCAATATGATGATGAACTGTTTATATTAAGTAAAGCTGTAGCACTCACATATGTTTCTGACTAGACTATAAAGTCAACATGATGCTTGGTTAGTCTGCATTAGAATCAATGATTATTTCGTGTAACTGCAACAAACTGGAAAATGCATGCAATCTCTGAAGCGCTTGTGTGTTTTGGCTTATGTTCACCCAACCACAATGCAAGGAAAAGTCTTCTACAAAGTCACTTCGGCACCAGCAGCTTCCTCACACACACAGTTACCGGCCCGGCCTGTGAGGTCACTTCCTGTACAGGATGTAAGGCTGTATCTGATTGGCTGAGAGTCTCATTAATGGCTCTCACATGGGGCAGAAACGTATGTAAACACACAAACATACACACGGTCTGACGGATATAAGCCACAGCAGACTGTGCAACATCAACCACCTCCTATGGCAGACTTTGGTCATGACTAACAGCGTTCTGACATCCTTTTGACACATAAAACTGAAAGTCCTTGTGGGCAATGTTTGCCTGGAAAAGGCAAAACGAATCGTGTCTGTCATCGCTCAGCAAAAAAGGAGATTTGTAGGTCATCTGTAGAGGTAGTTTATTGCAAATGCAACTAGATGTCACATAAATGAGCCTTTTGCAATCACTAAAACTGGTATTGCATTGTAAAAAACTGGTAAACTCTGTAAACCTGCAGCGGATGCATTCATGCACTGACACTCACAGTGTTTTAATCTCATGCACCCACGTTAAGCTGTGAAGTGCGCTGTAAACAGGTCTGTGCCCAGATTAAACTCACGCTGTAAACTGGGGTCACTGTTCAACTCAACGTCTGCAGCAAACACAGCGCGTGGATTACACAGCCGCAGGTGTTTGTGAAAATCCAGAGACGCCGCATTGCTCAGAATACAGCTTTTGATGTCAATCACCGTGTGCGGAGCATATTAATTCATAAAGACGATGTCTGTTTTACCCAGCCTCATGAGCAACAATCTCATTTCAGCTGCTGGAATTACTCAGCAGCACAAACTCATACGCTAACACCACATCAAAACACACACACAAATCAACAACATCAGAGGATCATCATAGGATATAACACTCTTGACACTTTCACATCACAGCCGTTTACAGCTAATAACAGAGTGAGAAAAACGAACTAAAGGCCTGTTCACACCAAGACAGATATTCTGTGCAATAAATATTTTAATTTGAATGAACGGCTGTTCAGACCGACACGAACATATGCATGCTGTCAATGCGACAGATTTTTACAAAGAGGTGATGCAATTGCTATCCATCACATTGCAAAGAAAACTAGCCGACCAATAGGATTCACACCTTTGGTCAAATGCTCAGAGATGCTGCTGTTACGTAAAACCACAACCTGGTGGCGCTCATGAACAGGTTATTTTACTAAGTAACACTGAATAGCAAAGAAAGAATCTCTGTACTATTGTATCATGGTGTTGTTTGATAAATATGTAGCGAATACAAAAATCTGAATTATAAAACACGCAAATACTGATTGACTCTTCGTAACAAGTGGATGTCAGTAACGTAAAGTTATGTAGCATTTTGTGTCCTGGAGTAATCAGGATATTTCTGATTTTCTAAACGTTTCATCTACTGTCCCAGCAGGCACTGGCCGTCAGTATAAAATCAGGTTGATGTTGGACCTCAACGTCGGACAGACGTTGCAATTTTCATTGAGAATGAAAGTCCGGTTGACGTCAGTTTTTAACGTCAATTTGATGTTGACTTAACATTGGATTTTGGTTACACAACCTAAAAACAACAAAATATCAATGTCAGCTGACATCAGTACTGAACACCAAAGTAACATTGACATTGTATTTTGGTTACCTGATGTCGCAACCGAAATTTAACAAAATATCAACGTTGTTGTGTGCCTGCTGGGGTCAGACAGTAATTGTGCATTTCCATTTAGACCATCTCTCTTTTTTTAAGTATTGTGAAAATTGCATGCAAAAAATTGGACGAGCAGCCATGAAGGGGTCTTAGCAATTAAAGTCGCAATGAAACGAAACTAGTGACATCTTTTGCATTGAGACATACATCTGAGTGCAACTGAGTTAGAAAAAATAGGGAGGCATTTCAGTCCATCGGTTGTTGATTGGATGCTGAGATGTGGGCGTGGCTCTCAAAACCAGAGGCGGAGCTTAATGTGAGTTTGCAGCTGATTGGAAGAAAGGGGCGAGGTTTTAGTGAACAAATGACTGGCAGACGTCACCAGAGAAAATCTGGTATTTCACAGAAATAAAATTACAATATAAAAGTACAAATGAAAAACATGCATTGATGAATTGGTCACAAAAAGATCAATGCATTAAGAAAATGCAGTGAATTTATATTTCATGCTGACTAAAATGAGGCACTGTCTGCAGCAGTGAAGACAAAATGCGTCTGTCTGATGGCTGTCGGTGTGAATGCGTGCATGCAGGACAGCGCCGCAGGTAGACGCGTATGACAGAACATTGTCAAGCGGATCAGACAGGCAGAACAGAACTCTTCTTCCAGGAGCTGAAGGGTGTAGACGTCTCCAATCACACACATGCACCTGAACACTTCATAAAGCCTTTAAAGGTCGCAAAAACTCTCACTAATGCACCTGATCAAAGCAGAAGCTCAAATGCCACCGAAGTCTTGCTGTTTAAAGGACAGCACTGTATAATCCTGAGCAGACGTCTCAATTTAAAATGAGGAACATTCTTGAACGAGGTTATCTGTCCGATAGGCATGTCAATATTAGAAGTCAAATAACACAAAACAACCCACTGTTATCTGTACGAGGAAAAGGACCTGCAGCTCATGTAAAAATAAACACGCTTTCTTTTGATGCTGATTTGTTTGGATGCCAAAGAGATTTTCTCTGAGAAATGATAAATCATGAGTGATTTTAACTGAGCTGAAGAACATCAAGAGTCTCTTTCAGCATTAAAAAAAAACAAAACAAAAAAACAGTTTTGGGTCATTTACATTGGTGAAACCAGTGCATTCTTTGATGTACAATGTAAATATCATTAACATGTTAATACCAAAATACCGCGGTATTACCACCTGACACCCATGGTACCACCATGGAAACTCTACTTTTAACTTTGTTTACATTCCACATATGTTTTATATGAAAACTAAACACAGGATGTGATAAAAATATCGAGTTCTCAAACCGTTTAACTAACGAACGTTACTATATAAATGCAATATCATACAAGATCACATTAGTAGCTATTACTAACTATATATATATATATATATATATATATATATGCAACAAAATCTAAATACGACGCCAATTATGGTACAGTTCAAAGTTCCAATTCAAAATACCGCCGCGATTTGCGTTCGAACGCATCAAAGACAAATAACTGTCCCATATTCTGCACAGTCACGCACATCGATGTATTGATTTATCACAAATCGATACTCACACAGACAGACAACATCACCCCAACAACTCAGACGAACCACACTCGCACAGAAACACAGCCGAAGCCGCATCGCATAGAAATGCCGCAGTAGAAAGCAACGATTTACGCGTGCAGACCGAGCCGTTTAACGCACACAAGCGTTCAGAAAGTTGCTGAGGAGCCCGAAGAGGCGGCTGGAATGACCTCCCTTCCTCCCCTCCCGTCTAGAGCCGCCGAGGAAGCGACAAACCCGGGCAAAACTGCGCGGAATTCCGAGGAAACGAGTTGTAGCGGTAGAAACCGCGGTATCGTGTTCGTGTTACTTACCGCGCGCGGAACGCCGTTATATTCCACACGTTAATCACGGGGAAAGTACTCTGATGTGTGGCGAGGTGAGCGAAGGACGCTGGAGAGCTCGAGCTCCGGTTTGAAGTCACTCCTCGCGGGCGGGGCCAGACAGCACTAACATCCTACAGGAAATCACTCTCATCTTCTCCATGTCTGTCTGTGTGTCTGCTGTTTTCAATGCATTACACTTATGTTACATTGTAACAGCGATATCATTGTAACAGCGATATCATTGTAACGGCGACGACAAATATCACCCAATCGATATCGGCCTTTAACAAGTAAATAACCACACTGACAAAAGTACCATGAAACTGACATGAAATTGTACACTACATCATAGTGCATCTACACTATAAAACAAAAAAATAAAACAAAAAGGGAAAAAATAAAACAAAATCAATACAATTTTAAGATTTAAAAGTAGCAATAAATAAATGAATCGAGAACATTGAAATATGAAAATGTAACCATTCATTTTCTGACTTAAATATTTTGTGTAATTGAGCTGAGAAACATTATCAGATGTCATCAACCTATAATCCTTGCAGTTAATAGTGTTCACTGTCTGTTTGATTATATGTAATTTAACTAACTGCATGATTTTCTCTGTACCACTAATAACCTACTCCTAAATATAATGTAGAAACTTACAATTTTCTGTAAAGCTGCTTTGCTACGATTTGCATGGTGAAAAGCACTATACAAATAAACTTGAATTGACTTGAATTTCTGCTGTTTGGTTGTTCAGTTATTATTTTAATTGCCAGGGTTTCATAGCATAAACTAAAGTACAGGCTTAATATATAGATAGGAGAGAGAAAGCAATGGTTTTAAATGAAGGACAATTAAAAATGTGCTAAATAAATTCAAAAGGTAGATTAAATTCTTTAAAGATGAAATAGTTTGGATGTATTGCTATATTTATTTTTCAAAAAACTAAGTAATGCTTTGCTGATTGAATTTACTACGATGAATGTGAAATTTAGCAAGCAACATTAAAAGATTCATAATCTTAAATAGCTTAGTCATATTTTTTTGTTTTGTTTTGATCTAAGTATATAAACCAAACAACACATCCTTAAACATTGAAAAGCAAATTATAGTTTATAACCTTTTAAAATCTATTCAGAATCAAATCACAAAAAAGGAAGTACAGTTTCACTAGAAGCAACAAAAAAAAAAACGTATCTATCGAATTAAAATCTTTATAAGTGTTTTGGCTGGGTGAAATATATGTGTGCTAAATACTTACTCTTTTAAATGTAAATAATAATAAATATGAGGAGCCTCCTTTCTGACACGTTGCCATTGAATTAAAACATTTAATATGCACCTTGACAGAAATTATTGGACAAAAAGGAACAAAAACAGTGCTGGTTCCTATTAAAAATAATAAGAAGAAATAAAAAAAGAGTACAAGAAGAGGAAGAACATTGGAAGAACAGTGTCTGTATACAGTGAAAGAAATTAAACGTCTGCACCATTGATTTCCCTACTGAATTATGACATTTACTATGCAGCTTTTTAAAATAATGGAGAACAATGGAAGAAAAACAATGCTGGCTCCTAAAGAAGAAGAAGAAGATAAAGCCAGGAATAGGAAGCTATAATAATTGTACAGTGACAGAAATGAAGTTCTTCATTAAGGGCAACATCTGCCCTCTTAAACTGATTTCATGGGCACTGATGAAGCTTTATTGAACATCATTTAGCAATACATGAAAAACAGGCGTGAGACCAGTGTTTATCCAAATGAAATGGATGCAAGAGGGAAAACAACATTTGATATTCTACTGGTCTCACCACATATCCCTAAAAACTAGGTCAGCGCTGTGTGTGTGTGTGTGTGTGTGTGTGTGTGTGAGTGAGTGAGTGAGTGAGTGTGTGTGTGTGTGTGTGTGTGTGTGTGTGTGTGTGTGAGTGAGTGAGTGAGTGAGTGAGTGTGTGTGTGTGTGTGTGTGTGTGTGTGTGTGTGTGTGTGTGTGTGTGTGTGAGTGAGTGAGTGAGTGAGTGAGTGTGTGTGTGTGTGTGTGTGTGTGTGTGTGTGTGTTTTGCACATCGTCTCAAGATGGTGACTGAGTGCAGCTCTCTTCAGTCTGTGCATATTTGATAAGCATCATCATCATCATCATCATCATCATCATCCTCTTCCGTCTCCTTCTCTTCTTCTGTATAATGTGTGTGTCACAGACAGACGTTTCCCTGCAGGGAGAGAGAGAGAGAGCGACGGGTGGAGGAGACATTAGTGAAGAAATGACTGTGATTATGGGATGCATATTTCAAACATGCTGCTTGTTATTTGAAATATTGCAACTAGCCTGGCAAAAGATGCATTCATGTTTGCAGCATCATCTCTGTTTCTGTTTACAGTGCTTTATTTTCAGTGTTGGGAAGGTTACTTTGGAAATGTAATAGGTTACAGATTACAAGTTACCCTATTTAAAATGTAATAAATACTGTACCCATTTCAGTTACTTTATTAATGTAACTGATTACATTTGATTACTTTTTGATTACTTTTCAAAATTTCTAATGTTTTTAACTGCTAATCATTTTCAAACATGTAAATAAAAGTAGTTATTCTTACAGTATTACTCAACATTTATTACTGTCAGACTTTCAAAATCCATCTTGCAGTTTAGTTACACGCACTGTAACTAGTTACTCCTCAACAGAGGTTATTTCTGAGACAGGCATAAAATCTCAGCCACTGAAACTAGAAATACACACAAATGGCGCCGCATGTAACTTTCCATAATCGTCCCATCACCTGCGTCTCTAACAGTTGCTTTGCTGCGTATCGATCGCTTCTCCAGCTGAACAGGCCTAAACGGGCACTTCATCAAAGCGTCCCATCGAGACCTTCATCATGTCAGCGTGTCTTAAATCATGTCCATCTGCTTAAGCACCTTCCAGACAATCCATTACATATCGATTAGAGTCACATCAATCGCAATTATGCATGTGCTTGTATTGTACTAGTGCTGATAGTAAACTGAGTTATGTCTGCACTGATCATAAACCACTGTACACTAAAAGCTTCCTCAATCATAATCTCAGCCTGAAATCCTGCTTTAACCACAGTAATCTGTCTCTTTGTCTTCCTTCGTTTCACTGAAGTGTTTTCAGAGCAGATCATGAAGACTGGACCGGAGTGCCACAACAACATGAAGTGGGTTTGGTTTCGACACAAGTTTTTTGTCAGGTCAGCTCAGCCACCAGACAGATGAGAATATGAATAGATGAGTTGTAGGTTTTAAAGCTCCTCTCCAGCTGTCCTGGGCTCCTCAGAGACGCTCTTGGTTTCTGTCTGTCAGACTTCACGCAACTCTGAGCAGGTTTGGATTTTGGTTTCTTTATTTTTGCTGTGCAGTCAGAGGCAGCAGTGGTAAACTCTCATGAATAAAACACACTGCGTCAACACAACACACACTCAGTCATAGTCTTCATTCAAGATGCCTAATCCATAATCTCATAATGCTTGTAAGATTTTATAAGCACAGCAAACAGATCTCTTCAGACAGATACTGGACACCCGTGACCACATCTGTATAGTTAGTTGTGTTTACCAAGACCTGAGCAACCACACATTTTCATTTGCAATTAAGCTGATTTTTTATATATTGCATTCAAATTAAACATTTCATCAGTTTATGCATTTCCTGTGAATCAAACCCATGTTCTACTGTTTGAGCTACAGGAATGAACTCCCTAGCAACAGCCCAGGACTCCCTAGCAACACCTGAACAACAACCCAGCACTACCTAGAAACGCCCTAGCAACAACCCAGAACTTCCTAGCAACATCTGAACACCAACAACACAGAACCACCAAGGAAAATCCTAGCAAAAACACAGAACTCCTTGGCAACACCCTAGCACCATCCCAGAATTCCTTGCCAACGCCCTAGCAACAACCCAGAATTCCTTGGTAACACCCTAGCAACAACCCAGAACTCCCTGGCAACACCTTAGCAATGGTGCATAACTCCATGGCAGTACCTTATCAAAAGCCCAAAACTCCCTAGCAACTCCTTGGAACACCTTGCCTCACCTCCAATGCTCTGCCTGTGAGACCTACAGGAATGAACACTCTAGCAACAGCCCAGAACTCCTTAGCAACACCCTAGCAACAACCCAGAATTACCTGGCAACACCTTAGCGACATTCCAGAACTCCTTAGCAACTCCTCAGAACACCTTGCCTCACCTCCAATGCTCTGCTGTTAGACCCACAGGAATGAACACCCTAGCAACAACCCAGAACTTCCTGGCAACACCCTAGTGACATTCCAGAACTCCCTAGCAACAACCAAGAACTCCCTGGCAACACCATAGCAACCCCTTAGAACACCTAAGCTATGCTGAAGTAAATATCATATGGCAGGTATTGTTCAGCACGGGTATTTTTCTCAGTGTTTTGATTTTTTTGCTCCCTCAGATTCCAGATTTTCAAATAGTTGTCCTATCTTAACAAACCATACATCAATGGAAAGCTTATTTATTCAGCTTTCAGATGATGTATAAATCTCAATTTTAAAAAATAACCCTTATGACTGGTTTTGTGGTCCATGGTCACATATTTCATATAGCTTTATATATAGCTTCATGAAGAGTTTTATGCTTTGATCGAGGTGAGATGAGCAGATACTAACCCAGAACTGCCTCTGATATTCATGTGTTGATCTGCAGGGAAACACAGGGTCTTATGCTGCTGTTGGCTGTCATACAGTTTGTTTGGTCAGTTGTTGACCTTGAAGCACAACACAAATGTGACAGAGCCGCCTCTCACTGATCATCATCAGAGCCTTCTGTCTTTAATTCGTCTTCAGTTGATCAGCGCAGGAGGGATACTGTTACTGATGACACTCAGATCACTGCGGCTTCATTCCAATCAGTCTATTCCACACTAATCAGTGACTCTCAGTGACCTCGTCATTAGGAACAGCTCAAGACATTTACATATTGATGAATGATTGATGTTCAGAGTCAGTGTGAATCAGTCATGTGTGGTTTGACTGTGACTGGGATGCTTACAAATTATTAGCAATATATAGTGCCTGTATACTAGTGAACAAAAATACCCTAAACACTGCAATTTAACAAAATTCCCACATCATTCTGAATCATCATCATATTTCTTTCAAACATCACTTGTGAACTCATTGGACGGTCTCGGTCTTGTTTTATGTGCTCCATTTCCCTGAGCTCATCCTGAACTTCAAAAGCAACAGCGCCACCTAGTGCTTCAGCTCTATTACTACCACATCTGCACTTCTGAACCGCTGAAGCTTTCTACCTATACCTATATATGTATTGCTTTCTTTGTTCACAAATGTTGACAACATATCTACATAATTACGAACACAATCTGTGTATAACCTCAGTTCTTTATCTCTCCTAAGAGTTTTTCATTTTTATAATATAGACTGCAACACAATAATAATGTGATAATAATATATTTATACATTTAGAATAACATGAAGATTCATGTTGGCTGGCATAATCAGTCAGTAACAGAATATTTCCACACTACAGGTCATAAATCCTACAAACAGATGAGTTTACTGAGCTATGGTGGATAATTTAGGACAAGGGCGCCACCTTCAGGAATGAATATCAAATTGCACACACTCTCTCTCTCTCTCTCTCTGTCTGTCTGTGTGTGTGTCTGTGTGTGTGAGAGAGAGAGAGAGAGAGAGAGAGAGAGAGAGAGAGAG
>JAFVLL020017244.1:0-38407 GCA_021397915.2 Tor tambroides
CTCTAGAGAAGAAACACGTGTGAATGTGGAGTGTGTGTGGAGTGTGTAGAGTGGGCAGTGCCGACTGCAGCAGGATTGTGAAGCACTGAGGATGAGATCTGTGATTGGCTCGTGGGCGTCATGATCTGTACGTGTCATCAACAGTCGCCCTGGAGGAGCGCGGGGTGGTGGGTGGCAGAGGCAGCGTAGATTAATAACCCTGTGTCCTGCAGTCAGACTGCCTATGGAGAGAAATGTGTGTGTGCACAATGTCCAGGATGCCAGCGTGTGGATTTATCTGTATGCACACACCTTTGCCCACCCTTTTATGTTTTTCAATCAATGCCGTACATTAATTTCTGCCCGTAACGTTCGCATACGCACACATACATGCGATCGCACACTCATATACACACAAGCTGCAATCAGCAGTGATTTCGAGGCATCCCTTTAACCCCAGGAACTCGTTAATGTTTCATGGAAAGAGCCACTAGAGTCTTCACTGGCCGACTCAGAATCTCACGACTTAGCAGAAATAAATGGGCCAAGTGTTCAAAGAGTAACAAGGCACTGCTCACTGGGCAGAAAGTGAGTGGAGAGCACTTTTCCTACCTCCTCTTTCTCTCTCGCGCTGTGTCTTTGGCTTACATACTCCTCTATTTAAGTCTTTACTCTTTTCTTACTATCATCCATCCCCTCCATCCAAAACAGCCCAAAGCATTCTGAGAATATGGATTTTAACTGTCTGGAATGTCCATGAACATAAATTCTTACTCTCACGTCATTCCAAACCTGTATGCCTTTCTTTCCTCCGTGGAACATAAAAGGAGATAGTTTGCAGAGTGTCCAAGTTGCTCTTTTCCATATAATGAAAGTAAATGAGAATTTGGACTGTTGAGCACCCAAAATGGCACGAAAGCACCATAAAAGTAGGCCATGTGAGTCTGTGTACTTTATTGCAAGTCTTCTGAAGTCAAATGATTGCTTTGTGTGAGGAACAGTCCAAAATTTGGGTTATTATTTGCTAAATGTCTTCCCTGCATCACAGTTCTCAGTTCATTATTAAAAATTAGAGCACAAAAATTTTTGGACCAAAAATGGCATTAATCATTTTGATTCTTAAGTATATTTGTGGCAGGGGAATTATCGTTAATTATTATTGTAATTTTTAAATTAACATAAAGCTAAAATAAAAATAAAATATAAATATTAGATGAAAAACAAATTAACAAATTAGAAATGTTGCATTGGTAATTAACTAAAGTCAAATAAACATTAAAATTATTAAATGGAAATAAATAAAAACTCAAATTGAACTAAAAAATAAATTAAACCTAAACAGACAGTAATATTTAAAACAAAATGATAAAAAAATACCAAGAACACAATTACTAAACAAAAGCACACAATTACTAATAAAAATTCATCTTGAAAATGAACTAATTAAAACATTTTTCATGTTTTATGCTTTCGTTATATAGAAACGAGCAGCTTGGACATTATGCAAAATATTCTCTTTCATGAAAGTAAGAAAGTCATATGGGCTTGGAACAGATAATGGCAGAATTTGCATTTTTGAATGAATTATCCATTTAACTAGCATGAAATATAATAATAATAATAATAATAACAAAAACAATCAAGTTTTAATAAGTTAAAGTCCATGTCAAATATTAATTTTGACATTCAAATGTATAAAAGCTGCAATTTGTGACAGATAACATCATGTGATCGGTGTCCTGTGTCTGCAGGTTTTTATTTATCTCACATTAACCATGGTTATGTGATCTGTGCAGAGCATTTGATAAGGATACGATAAAACTCACAGAACAAAAAATAATATCAAGGTCCACCTTTCACAACTGACTGCCCAGACTGTTTCTGAGAAACAGCACTTCACCTCATATTAATATTAATACTGACGATCAAAGTTCACATCAACCTTCCTGCTCCCGTTCAAACAATCCGGTTTAGTGCAGTCTGGAGGCGTGGTAATGTAAACTATAGTTAGGTTTATTAGTTCATAAAACCTGATAAATACATTTATTACTTTCATTCATTCTCTGAATGTTTACTTCTTCATGTATGCACTGCAGAGCTCTAGATAGTGTAAAACCTTGTTTAAATGTGTAGAAGAAAGGGATTGTGTTGATTAGTGTGAAACTGAGCTGCTGTAAACCCACGGGCATCATACCTGAAAACATCCTCACAAACATCTTCAGACCCGCCGCAATTTTCGCGTGTCTTTCTCCTCCCCGATATGAGTGTGTGTATGTGTGCGCACACACTCTTCTAACTGTTGTTGATCTAGATTAGTGAAGATGCAGCCGCAGGCATCAAACAAAGTGAAAGAGAGAGAAAACCAAAGAGGTGTTGCTGCATTTGCAGAACCAATTGCATTTAAGAGGAAATTTGAGGTGGAATTTCATTAAGGTTTTATTAAATGACTATGCAGCTGAAATAGTTAACTACAGTTTTACATCTTCTGAAGGAAATGTAAGCGCTAAAAGGTTCTGAATGGTTTTTAGCACATTTCTGTGAGGTTGATAGGGTGTTTATAAAACTCATAAGTCAGTTCACTTTGAAAAGTAATAGCAAACCCCTCCTCCACAAGCCATGTGATTTGAGTTTGGAAGTAAGAAATCTAAACCGCCATTCAGACCAAGAACGATAACTATAAAGAAAACGATATATATTATATCGTCTGTATATTCTCAGCTCACTCTTGTCTGCCGCTTTAAATTCTCAAGATGGATTCTGATTGGGTGTCAATGTTTTTATCGTTCTTCAGCTGGAAAAAATCGTTCTGAAAGTGATTCCAACCATATCGTTTTTTTCTGTGCCTTTATCGTTATAGCTGTGGTGTGGACTCTGTTATTCTTTAATATTGAGAACGATTTTTAGAACTATATCTTTATCGTTATCTTTATAGTTATCATCCTTTGTGTGAACGGGCCTTAAATTTAGTTCGTTAGAGAAAACAATGTGCATCAGTTTTGAATTTTACCCTCATGCTTTATGCTAAAAACAAAAACATGCTACGTTAAATGTAAAAAGGCTTTGAATGCAGACTTTATACGTACAAACGTTTAGGCTAATTTAGTGCAGAATAAGCAAATAAATACACAACACCTATGTCTTTACAACAGTGAAGTGCTTATTCGCTTAACATCCCAAATTTTGTGTTAGCGCTAATGGCTTAGCCTCGTTAACATGGTTAATTGCAGAGGCGCAGAGGTATGACCTCCCTCACATTTCAAAGGAAGACTGAAGCTGGGCCATTAAAGACAGACCACCCAATTCTCTCTTCAGACCCCCGAGCGTTTATTTTCCCGCAAGACAGCAAACCCTTTAGCTTGAGTAGCATGTGTTGTGTGTTCGACAAAACCCTTAACCTCTTTTTAACTGTTGCCCTGTGGTGAAGTAGAGTCAATCACTTCTCCCTCTCTCTTTTCTGTCTCTCTCTCTCTGTCTCTCGGTGGTCAAGGCTTTTTGATGGCCTAATCAAGAAAACTACACATTTTATATAAATATGTATTAGTAAAGGGAATTACTTCAAGATTATGGTTGAACTCTGAATGTTGTTTTGATGTGTTTGCCGTTTTGTTGAGCATCTATTGTAGTTCATGGAAATGCATGAGAAGCTGTAGTGATTATAATCAATAACTTCCTACAATACAAGTGTGAGGTTTAGATTAAAAAACAATGATATATAGCAAACTTCAGTTTTCTGGATTACTCTGTTTTTGGAAGAAAATATTGTGTATTATGTATATATACACATATGCACACACACACACACACACACACACACACACACACACACACACACACAGACAGACAATTGTTACATTAATATATACCCTAGACAGACAGACAGACAGACAGACAGATAGACAGACAGACAGACAGACAGATAGATAGATAGACAGACAGATAGATAGATAGATAGATAGACAGACAGACAGACAGACAGACAGATAGATACATGTTATATATATTTATAAAACTAATATCGATTTTATGTATATATTTTACAATTATATGCTTAGATATTTTTACAAATGACAAATTTTATAACTGGGGGAACATCTAGTATAGCCTCAGGATTCATATATTAAAATATACTAAATACACTAAAATACTAATAAATTTTTTACTTTTTTCCCCAAATTTATACTTTGCTTATATATTTATATAAATAATATCCATTTTATGTAGATATTTTACAAATACAAAAAAATACAGAATCTTTAATGCTAGTATAGTATGTAACTGCTACATTTCACAAATAATTAACAAATAGTCTGAAATAGTATTTTCTTGTAAAACATGAAAATGTTTTATTTACAACTTTGAAAAATCATTTGCATTGTGCATTACTTAAGTGATTAAATTGATTTAGATTAAATTACTACTAGCTTTAACTTTCTAATGTGCATAACTCATGCATAAAAAATGTGTAAAGATGTAACACATAAAAATTCTAAATGAAGTCTATTAAACCATAAAATAACCTTTCTCTCTCTCTCTCTCTCGCTGTCTCTCTCTAAGACTGAGTAGTTTCTGCTTGACTCAAGTACAGATAAGGAAACGACAGAGCAACTGTAACCATCTTCAAGAAGCGTGACGTAGAGAAAAAGAAAGTGGGGGGCTTCGAGCCTGTCCAAATGAGTTTAATATGATTGATGAGATCTCCTTCCCGCTCTTTCTCTCTCCATCTGAGAAAGCTCACTTCCATCATGAGCTGGTACTGGAGCAGGCCCTCCTTATCTGAAGGCAAGAGTGCATCCAAGAGCCTAAACAATAGTGACAGGCGGGCCGGCCGGGGTTTGCTCGCGTGAGGATTAGCTCCAATAGCCATAATAAAGAGAAACAAGAGAACCCAAATGAAAACAGCGGCTGGGCGCTGACTGGCGGAGGGGCTGATGGGAAGGGCAGCTCTGCCGGCCCCCGGGCGCCGAATTAGTTTTGCCACTCGATAATTTGACTGATCCACTCCAGTGGCCGGAGAAAGCCAGAGTAAAAGAGAAGTAGAGAGACAGAAAGAGGGATAAGTAGGAAGGTGAAAGGAAAAGAGTCGTGCTAGTTCACAGCACCTGTTGAGCTGCCTTTACTCTCTTTCTCAAATACACAGAACATTTAACATCTTTTGTACGGCTGTTTCTGTGCTCCTGAACAGCATGATGGGAAGGCTCTCACAGGATAGGGCTGTGTATTATTCAATGACTTGAACCTGTACAAAGGCTGGATGACTATATACGGGTTCATATATATATATATATATATATACACAGTGGTGGCCAAAATTATTAGAGCACTAGTATTTTCACCAGCTAAAAAATGGTTTTAAGTCAGTTATATGAAAAGCCTCAACAATCATTTAATTGATTTAATCGAGACATGTCATAGAACTTTTTTTTTGTTTTTGATTGCTTCTACTGTCATCATTTGTAAGTCGCTTTGGATAAAAGCATCTGCTAAATGACTAAATGTAAATGTAGTTATATTTTTTATATTTATATCTGTAGTGTTTCAGTAGGAAAAATCAGTTTACGTGTGTGTGTGGGGGGGGGGGTTGTGTGTGTCTGTGTGTATGTTATAATATGTTATTATATGACATGGTATTTTATTATATTTTAAAATAACAGGTACTAGAGAAACTGTGAAAACATCAGAGAAAATAGTGTACAAACATAATCATCATCATTATTATTACTAATTAATTAATTAATAAATAATCAACCTATTTATACCATATACCTATATAATAATTTTAGTGCTGTCAAACAATTAATCGCATCCAAAATAAACGTTTTTGTTTACATAATATATGTGTGTACTGTGTATATTTATTATGTATATATAAATACACATACAGTATATATTTTGAAAATATTTACATGTATACAGTATATTTATATTTATATTATTTATATTACAGATAAATATATTTAATATATAAACAACATATTTTTCTTAAATATATACATGTATGTGTGTGTATTTATATAGACATAACAAATATACACAGTACACACATATATTATGTAAACTTTTATTTTGGATGCGATTAATCGCGATTAATCGTTTGACAGCACTAAATAATTTATTAATAATTAAATACACAAATAAATAAGTGGTCCCACACATATAAACCAGTAAATAAAATGATAATATTTTGCATTAGTTTTATTTTATTTGTTGTTTTATTTATTTTATTTTATTTGTTGTTTTATTTTATTTATTAATTTTATAGTTGCCAAGGCAAAATTTTGTTTTTCAACTAATATTTATATTTTATTTCAGCCTTACTTTAATCAATCATTTTCGTTTTAGTTACCAATAAAAACGCAGGTTCTTGGTACAGACTGTAGTTCAGTAAAGGGATTATGGGTGTTCATTTTGAGGGTGACCAAAGGGCAGCAGAGCAGAGCCTGTCTGTCAACAAACGGTTTACAGTGTCTTGATCACAACTCAAGACAATCTCTTCTTTATCACTTCATCTAAACACATGTCATATGTACCGTGAGATGTTTGTCTATAAGCTACACAACAAAAGCAAGAAAGGATGAGCTCCCATGTCTCACCAACAAAGCAAGTTCAAGAGAAAACGGTGAGCATCTGTCTCTCCGCGTCTCCCTCGGCATGCTGGTGCCGCACTTGAAGGCTAACCTTTGTGTAACCTTTCTGAACGCTGAAAGCGTGTTTCGCCACTGACTTATTAATTTGGACAAGGTCACCCTTTTATTCATTTTAATACCAGATTAACGAAGTCAGATCTTGAACTTTGATGTTAAGTTAAAAAAAAAAAAGTGCAGATGAGGGCAAACTCGAGGACAGCGTGTAAAAATTAGCGTGACTTTATCGATGTGCTATTGACGTTCTCTCTTTTTTTTTCTTTCTTTTTTTTATTCAAGGGGAAGAAGTGTCAGTGTGGCCAATACCTGCTAACTAGCAGCGTAAGCACTAAAATAGGCATTTACATACTGCACTGTCAAAATTAATAAAGCTCGCTGTGGGATGCTGAGACTCTTTTTTTTTTTTCTTTTTTTTTCTTGGCCCTTTTTTGTTTGAGTGTGTGTGTATCTGTGTGTGTTTATATTGAAATTCTGTATTAGGTGTCCAGTGTGTGTGTGTGTGTGTGTGTGTGTGTGTGTGATGCCCTTCACATTGAGAACAGTAACTATTTCTGGTAAGCACAAGCTCATTTAGCTGCAGGTGCCCTGATGGGTAATTAACATGGACAGATTATTCAGACAACCTCTTGATGCTTAATTCTCTGCTTACTGCTTATTAACACTTTATTAGCACTTAAAGAAAATAAATAAATAAATAACTTTGACATATACATGTATACACACACATACACTTGAAAGAAGTCTCTTATGTCCACCAAGTATCAAAAACTGTAATACTGTGAAATATTTGTACAATTTTTATGTGTAAAAAATTACTATTTTCAACTTTTTGAAAACGTATTGCTATGATGGCAAAACTGAGCTTTCAGTATCATTACTCAAGTCTTCAGTATCACATGATCCTTCAGAATTCTAATAAATTACTAAATTATTGCACAATTATTATAAATTATTATGTGCTTAATTATTAATGTTTTTTATCATTATCTATGTTGAAAACACTTTCTGCTGTATAAAACTTTGCAAAATATGAAATTCTTCTCATGACCCTTTGATGAGCAGAACATTCAAAGAACAGCATTTATTTGAAATAGAAATATTTTTTGTAACTTTAAAATGGTTTTTCACGTCACTTTTGATCGATGAATAAAACTATTAATTAAGAAGAATATAGTGTATAATAATTATAATGTATCACAGTTTCCACACAAATATTAAACAGCAAAAATTGTTTTCAACATTGATAATAATCAGAAATGTTTCTTAAGCAGTAAATCGGCATATTAGAATGATTTCTGAAGGATCATGTAACACTGAAGCCTGGAGAAATGATGCTGAAAATGCAACTTTTTATCACATGGATAAATTACATTTTAAAACATACACTGTAAAAAAAATTCCTTAAAATGTACGGTAAAAAAAACGCCAGCTGTGGTTGCCGGAATTCTACCGCAAAAAATACGGTAACAACATTTTAGGTTTTACGGTTTTAACTTAAATTTACAATTAAATACCGTAATTTCATTAACTGATATAATGTTAATATACTAACCTATTAAAGTACTGAAATCTGTTCTGTACCTTTGAAATACACTTATAACCACCAAATGCAGGTGGTGATGAGAGAGTCACATGATGAACCAACGCCCATCACAAGCAGCTTTTAAATAATAACATAGATAATAATGATAATAATAATAATAATAATAATAATAATAATAATAATATAGACGGTGCACAGTGTCATTCACACAAGCACTAAACACCATCATGGTGAGACTCATTAAACTGAAATATGTAATAAACATTAATTTAACAACATTAGATGTAACATACAACCCTAATAAACATAACTGATAAGAAAAAACTAAGAAGAAACATAGTTATTTCAAAGAAAAAACATCAAATTCAAACAAAATTTGAAATGCAACGCAGGAAATTCTGGGAATGTCAGTTTACGGTTTTTCCCTGTAAATTTTACAGGAACTTACCGTTAACCATTTAAGAGGTTTTTACTGTAGCATTTTCACAGTTTTTTACCGTTAAAATCACAGTCATTTTTTACAGTGATAGAAAACAGTTCTTTAAATTGTAATAATATTTCATTTTTTGTAATAATATTAGTATAAATGTGTAATAATATGTTACGGCTTTTACTGCCTTCTTTAAATAAATGCAGCCTTGGTGAGCATAAGACACTTTTTTTGAAAATCATAAATTAATAAATCAATTAATTAAAAAAATGTATACACATACAGTATATTTGAAATGATAAAACTCTGGTACTCTGGCATCTTAAAATAATCAGTAGTTACTATAATTATCAAGACTTTATAAGTTGTCAGACGACACCAGAAGGATTCTACTTGTACATTATTTCATACTGAGGCATCTGACTGAAATTTGTCACTCCAAGGCTTCATAAAGACGACATCATTTATTTGGGATTAACAAATGTGTATCATTCCCCAGAACTAATCCCACTTTTGTAATCTCTGACACACACAGATTGACTTGTGCTAACATAAGAGGTTTTGGGATACGAGTGTAGGACTGATCTTAAGGTGGGTCTTAATGTGTCGCCGGCGGCGCTAGCACACTCGAACAACACACATACGCTTAGACGTTCATCCTGAACGTGAGTCATTGGCTCCAAACTGTCAATCAAGTCCCCTTTGCTAATTAAGAGGCTAATTATAGAGTTAACGCTGCCGAGCGGTGCAGTGATAAGGAGGCCAGCGGCTGACAAACAGACAGATGAATATCATATCGCTAGAGTTCTGTAGGTGGACGTCTCAATAGCTATTAATTCTTCAATAAAGACGTCCATCTATGCGAAACTTTGAAGAGGGAGACGTTCGTTAATGTGTTTAATAGCTAATCCGCCCTTGAACCACAGTTTGCGCCAAAATAGTTCCTGTAGTTTTTGATACTACAGTAATATGTTTATATGGGAACTTTCTTCCAAATTTAATTTTTTGATACTACAGTAATATGTTTATATGGGATCTTCTTCCAAATTTAATTTGGTTCTATTATTTGAACATAGTGTTCGACTTATACCAAGTATAAATACCAGCTTAAAATACGTTGTAGCATTTTTGCAAATGGTTAGGGATCCATGGACATTACGGATAAACAGTTACAATAATTACACACTGGTTCTTGTAACAAAACTTTCATAATGGAGGATTTTACAGCAAATATAACAATTCAACTATTATTCCTGTAGTAAAACCTAGTTAATTTCCATTAAAATGTTTTAGTTGTGGTTATCATGACTTTACCACAGTTAAACTCGTTCCTCTAGTTAATTTTAGTTAAGGACTGTGGTTTTAGCGCAAATACATAAGTTACACTGCGATTTTTGAGGTAAACCCATGACTGATTTTCATAACAATTAGTGCAGTCAAACGATTAATCGCATCCAAAATAAAAAATGTATGTTTAAAAATGCTTTGTATGTTTATTATGTATATATAAATACAAACACATGCATGTATATATTTAAGAAAAATATGTTATGTTTATATATTAAATATATTTATATATAATATAAAACATAAGTATATGAATATATAAATGTATAAACGTAAATATTTGTATGTGTGTGTATTTATATATACATGATAAATACACACAGTACACATACATATATAATGTAAACAAAAACTTTTATTTTGGAGTGTTTCATTTGACAGCACTAATAACAATCTGTGGTTACTATAAAAATACTACAAATTCAACACTTTACTACAAATTCTACATTTTTGTAAGTGGTTTATTGTAGTTGTACTGTTGTAATTTCTATTTCAGCAGTTTACAATGGTAATTTTTGTCAGAGACAAAAGACAACTAAAAGACAAAAGACAAAGACACCTAAAAAATAGTTTGAGTGCAAATGTAAAAATTATTATTATTATTATTTTTTACTAGTGCTTATTTTCTCACCTCTGGCTTGATACCAGGTAATACATTTCAGCCTCCTTCATCTTTGGAGGATGTGTGTAGTGACAAGTGAGGAAAAACTGTTTAAAGACAAAAAAGTGAAAAAAAAAAATCTAATTTTTTCCCGTCCATTCACTTCAGTAGATCAATGCAGGAAATGCGGGAGAAGTAGTGGGAAGCCATCGGAGAGCGGCCAGCCTCGTCTTTATCAGAAGAGCAGTGGAAATAAACACTTGAAGATCTTCTCCTGTGCTCTAACTCTCTCCGTCCCCGAGCCTGTGCGTGCTCTTGTAATTATGATGTCTTTGTGCTTTTGTTTTTTCTCTGCCTGCAATAATGAAGAGCTATTGAGACGTCTCCTGCTAGTGTGTTTGAAGACAGGCAGATCACTCTGTGATCCAAAAAAAATAGCATAGCCTTCATTAAATAGGGATTGAAGGCCACCCGCCTATGCACCTGGGGGCAGATGGAGATCTGTGTGTGTGTGTCTTACAGAAGGACTATGCAGAAATGAGTTACAAGGAGGGAACTGGTGACTGTTAATTTGAATGTGGTGCAAATGAACACTACTAATTTTCAATTAATGTTCCACACTTATAGTTAAACTACAGTCAAAATTTAGAACTTGATTTCTATATAAAAATTTGTATATATTTATTAAACATCACTTTTAATAAAAAAAATCATTGCATAAAAATAATTCATGACAAATATTCATACTTTTAACAGAAAAAGATTCTAATCATTTTACAATAAAAATGTTCATTAGGCTAGCTATTTAAATTACCTCACCATATACAGTAATAGTATATTAAATTGAATTGGCTTTGGCTATAAATGTAATTTTACTGTAAAATACTGTAAAATTGATTGAAATTGAAGTACAACAGTATGCATTACCTTACAGTCCAACTGTGAAAATTTATATTAAACAGGAATATTAATACAAGCAGTATTACTGTAAAATAATACTAATGTACTTTTACAGTAAAAAAAAAAAAAAGTTAAAATGACGAATGTTTTTTTCTAAGTAAAAAATACGAGTCAACAGACTGAAAACCAAGTCCTGGAGTGCCGCATCACATTTGATTATAATTTATTTGAATTATTTTGTTGCTTCTTATTTTTGTTATCAATTATGTGTCAGATTTATGCTCAATTTAGTGTTGTTTAGTAAAGTCTGTATGTTTTTTGTCACTGTTCATAAAAAGGCAAAATTTGATGATGTTTAATTTGATACTTAATTTGACATAATTTGATATTCTACCGTACTACCTGCATTATTATGCTAGTTACCAGTGTATTTGAATAATAAAAAAAAATATTTCAGCTGTTCAAAGTATATTGATAGTTTCACTTTAGTTATACAGTTATGAACTGTAAAACATACAGGCGCCAACATGTCTCCCATAAGGCTTGAAACATTATTACTGAATTACAGTAAATTTCTGGTAAATTGAATTTTGCATCTCTGCATATTAAGCTGTGACATACAGTATAATCAAGAGCGTCTGCACCTTCACTCACAGTTAACAACTCAACGTAAAATACATCAACAACTTCTTCTACACCTGTCAAACTTGAAATTTTGGTCACACATGTTACCCGTGGGATTAAAAGGGTTAAAAAATTCTGCCAAGACTGTACAGATGTCACCTTTATCAGAGATCAAAAAAGATGTCAAAAAGTCACGGATGTGCTAATGACACTGAGACTGTGAGAAGTTTTTTTCTCTCTCTCTCTCTCTCTCTGACACCAAAAAACAATTTGCAAATTGCGAGCTTAATTTGTGTTCAACTGTGGATTTTTTTTTTCAGCTGACTTGTCAATTGACTGCCATATGTTAAATCTGCACGACTGTGCCACTTCAAGATGTGCATGTTAACACATGACTCCTTATGTCATTTTACAAACCCAACAAAAGTGCAAAATTAAGTTTGGTGTTGCTATACGCACTCATTCACGTGAATCACAGGTTTAGACAAACGTAACCGCTCACTGGTTCTTGCTGATATCTATATTCCTGACAGCACAAAGCTTTCGTCTCACACAGTTTGAAAGGCTTAGCGTTCATTAGGATGCAGGAGACGGGCTGCGTTCATTAGGATGCAGGAGACGGGCTGCACTGGCCCATATGTCACTAAACAGATCTCCATGTTTTATTTATCCTAGCTCTTTTCCTACACACACACACACACACACACACAGTTAACCCCTCCAGTTGGACTGCATCGCAAGTGACCAGCTCTAAATCAGACAAGGGAACAGGTCAGAGTGTAAAACCGAATTGGTTTAAGCAGAATATTTTGAGTGGCATTGCTTGAATTAGCTTACTAGAGCAGTTTGTACACTCTCAGAAAAAAAGGTACAAAAGCTATCACTTAGGTCTGACCCTTCCAAAAGGTACACTTTTGTACCTTTTAGGTACTAATATGTACCTTACATATACCAATATGAACCCAATACTGGATTGAAAAAATCAAGTTCTGACATTTTTTTATATATATATCTTTAAATGTAGAACCATATCACATTACTGAAGTAAAATGGGTTGTGAAATGCAAATTCATATTGACCTTAAGTCTGACCAGGTGACTACTTTTTGAGGTAAAACACTATTTTCATAAAAAAAATCTCCTTGACTAGCCAAAGAATACTAACAGAAACAACACACAACAAGACTCTAGGTGCTTGAAAAAGAAGATGTCTTGTGCGTGCGAGAGTGCTTACAGGTGCATGACGGAGCCAGCGGCAGTCTTAAATACTCCTGCACTGAGTGTGCTGTGTGGTTCTGCACATGTGTGTGAGTGAGTTTAGGGAGGGGGGGCAACAGAAGGGGGGATAAACAGATGGAGAAACTGCTCCCCAAAGGGACATGTCATTCATCAAAGTCACCAGCTAGGCCTGCAATTGTTTTCACCCACAGAGAAAGAGAGAGAGAGACAGTGTGTGTGTGTGTGTGTGTGTGTTTGTAGACAGGTTTGTGTAAGAGTCGCTTTCTACAAGTGTGTATGTATGAGATGGAAGGCCAGGGACGTGTGTGTGGGAATGTGTGAGTTTGAGAGAGTGTTCAAGTGTCCTTTCGCTGACATTTCGTATCAGTGCCGCCCATCAGTTATCTGTTATCAGCGGTGGGCCCAGACTCGAACCTCGAACAGGCAGTGAGTTGGGAAGTCTGTGAAAGTCAAATTACCCTGCATACGGTCAATTACAAAAAGATTATTCGATTTTTTTTTTTACATTTTCTGAAATGAAAAGTAGTTTTGGTTACCAGGGTGTTGCTAGGGTGTGGCTTATTGGATCAAAAAAGAGCACAAGGAATATTTGGTCACACTTTTTTTTAAGGTCCAGTTCTCGCTATTAATAAACCAGTAACTGTGACTTTTGCCTCAATAAATTCCTAATTTGCTGCCTATTAATAGTTAGTAAGTTGTTAAATTTAGGTATAGGATTAGGGATGTAGGTCATACAGAATACATGCTTTATAAGAACTAATAAACAGCCAATATTTTAATAATAGGCATGATAATAAGCAATAGTGAGAACTGGTCCCTATACTATAGTGTTACCAAATATTTCGGTTCAATACAGGTTAAGCTCAGTTGACAGCACATTGTTGATTATCAAAAAATATTTTGGTTACACTTTATTTTAAGGTGTCCTTGTTCCAGTGTACTTATACATTTAAGTACTGAGTTGTACTAATTAACTACTTTGTCTTAGGGTTACTTGCATGTAATTATTCATAATTTATTGTTATTATAATATTAAGTACATGTAATGCATAACAAGTAAACTTTAAAATAAAGTGTTACCATCATTTTCAACTTGAATGGGGCCAGTAAACGTTAAAATACTGTTTCAATAAAATAGCCACAAGACATTAACAGTATACATGTTTACATGATTTTAGCATGATAGAATTTCTCACTAATCTTTTCTGAGTGAAGTTATATTCAATTTTACTTCATTGCCATGACAATATACCAACAAAAACCCTAAAAAGGCCAACTTTACCGCTCGAATAATACACAAGTTTTAATAGAAGAATAAATGTGAGTGCTATTATTAAATTATAACCTTCACATTTCTGCTTTTAAATCCTCCAAATCTGACCTCCATTGTAAGTGCTCCACCATAACCTTTTTTTCGCTTTTTTATAAAGAAAACAAGGGATGAGTTGAAATTAATTGAGCTTAACTCATATTGAACTAGCAATAAGTCTCTTAAACTGATATTCTGGCCTCTAGATACGGCTTGGGTCGTGCCTTCAAAGGGTCCCTCCTTAAAAGATTGTGATGTTTTTTAATGTCCACGGGTGAAAAACACAAGTTTTCAAAAGTAATAGCATACCTCTTCTCAATAAGCCGCACAGTTTCAGGTATCATGCCCAAAGCACAAACAACACAAGTTATTCTAATGTCCTGTGCATAAGAGTTGTATATCAGCTCTTGTTCTCTCTCTCCACCGCTCAAGTGCCACAGGCTTATAATGTTTCTGTCAACAGCAATCCAGGAAACCAAATGCAAAAACAAACCCCACAACAACACCTGGTTTACCAGCACCCCCCCACTGCATTCAGACGCTCCGTCCTGACTGGAAACACAGCGGAGGGCTTCGAGAGAAGAGAAAAACACTTCATTCCTCCAGAGACGCTTTTCTCTGGCTGTTTTTTCTCTTTCTGAGTGTGAGGGTGAGCATTGATATCCTTCGCTGAGCGCCGTATCAGCCGAGCCGCCACTTTGTTCTGCCTAATTATGGCGTTAGCAGGAAATAACAGCACAAATTGCTGCTAATAATTAAATGACAAGTCTGATCAGAATCTGCTGATGTGTTAGTAATGCTGCTAGAATGTGACAATAGTTTCAATGCCTCAAATGTATTACTAAAAACTAATGTGATGAACAGATGTAATGCCACACATTTAAAACAGTTTCTTTATTGGGTTTAGATTAAAAAAAAAAATTAAATAACATTATAAATATATATATATATATATATATATATATATATAAAATAAAAAGGTCCAATTTTAAGGTCCAGTTCTCAATATTAACAAAGCATTAACTACGACTTTTGTCTCAATAAACTCCTAATTTGCTGCTTATTAATAGTTCATAGTAAGTGATGTAATTGCTAAGTTTAGGTATAGGATTAGGGACATAGAATATGGTCATGCAGAATATGTGCTTTATAAATACTAATAAACAGCACATATGTTAATAATAGGCATGCTAATAAGCAACTAGTTAATAGTGAGAATTGGTCCCTATACTAAAGTGTTACCAATAAAAATAGTTATTTCATTTTATTACATCATGAATTCATTACAAATACACACTTGTATAATTACTGACTGTAATAAGCACAACTGTAATTAGAATTCATACTAGATTAATATTATAACCAATACTAATTACCTAATTACATTCATTTTTACCTCATTAAAAAGTCACAAATCCAGTCATTTGCTGTGAAAGATCACAAATTTAGTCATCTTTGATAATTGTGGCCCATATACAAGTTAATATTTTCAGGTGAATACTGTATCTCCATGGAAGGGTGGTACATCTATGTAAAAGTATTATGGAAAGGTTTTTAGATGATTTACAGGAATTGTTTTTAGACATTTAAGCAGGTTGATTTCATCACTTTACTGTGTGTTGTCCGTTCTTACTGGCATAAACGCAAGTAACTGAAGAAATGCAAGTGGAAAGGAGTGATTGTTCACAATAAACATTCACAATAAGATCAGCACCTCAAGTTTCACAATATGTTGATACTGCTGTCATGGAGAATAGACTTTTAGCGCTGCATGGATTCATGCATGGAATTACAGCAGAAAGACCCGAGGGGTTTGGAACACATCCGGATGGAGTCCAAAATAAACACTTTAGTTCATTTAACATGTTTAAAAGGGTAAATGATACCAGTTACTACCATCCGGAAGAAATACATATTTAAAAGTTACACTATTTATTTTTTAAAAGTAGTCTATTATGCAACAAGGCTGCATTTATTTGATCAAAAATACAGTCAAACCTGTAATACTGTGAAATATAATTACTATTTAAAAGAACTGTTTCTGGATTAATATGTTTTAAAATATAATTTATTCCTGTGATGCAAAACTGAATTTTCAGCATCATTACTCCAGTCTTCAGTGTCACATGATCCTTCAGAAATCACTCTAATATAATGATTTGCTGCTCAAGAAACATTTGTTATTATGACCGATGCTGAAACTATGTCACTATTTCATTTTATACATACTATTTAATTTTTTAACTAATACTTTTATTCAGCAAGTGAAGACACGTGAAGAAAAAAAAAAAAACTTTCTAAAACTTCAACAACAACAAAAAATCCTGAAAAATGTATCATGGTTTCCAGAAGAATAACAAGTAGCACAACATAAGAAATTATTTCTGAAGGATCATGTGGCACTGAAGGCCGGAGAAATGGCTAGTAAATTCAGCTTTGCATCACAAGAATAAATTTCATTTTAAAATATATATAAAATGAAAATCGTTATTTTAAATTGTAATAATATTTCACAATATTAGTGCTTTTATTTTATGTTTTTCTGATCAAATAAATGCAGCTTTACCCTGTTGGACCAGCTCATAACCAGCTTATAACCAGCTCAAGACCAACTAAGGATCAGCTTAAACCAGCTGCCATGCTTCAAAACATACCTAGCCGACATATGCTGGTTTTTTCCACAGGGTAGTGAGCACAAGACTTTCCAAAATACAAAAAAATGAATTAATTAATGATTCCAAACTTAGGAGTCTTCATGAAATATGATTGTTAAAAATATGACAGTAAATCCACCTCTGCTAAAGTCCAACTTAAATAAACTTAAATTAACTAAATAATAACCTATATAACAAAAAGAAATAAAAATAAGAAAAAAATGTTGGTTTTTTTCATGTTACGTAAGAATGGTTTTACAAACGATTCACACAGAAATTCATGTTCACGTTTCATGAATGAGGCCCGTAATGTCAATGTCCCTATTAACTCTCAAATCGCATCACATCCTACAAAGTCAGACGTTTGTTGGCGTTGGGGACGGCGAGACGAGCAGAGGGATTGAGAGAAATGTGGACGCACATTTTAAAGAGCTCCTTCCCCCCCCGGAGCGGCCGGCAGAAATAACAACAGAGTCATCTAAAATCAATCAGCGGGGCCGGCTAACGGACTGCTCCGGCTACTCCGCGCTGCGCAGATCGATATACGCGCTGGCCACTGTGAGAGCTAAATTGCCACTACCATCAGCAATTTAGAGAACTGAAGCTAAAAGGCAAGAAGAGGAGAGAAGAGCAGACATGACGTTAACGTATCCGAGCACGACGCTAAACGACACATGCGGTTTAGTCGCAAATAAAAATACGCAAACAAACACGCAGGTGATGCCCAGTGGTTTGGGATTTGGTCTAAAAGCGATAAAACAATTCCTCTGAAACAGATTGAATTCCAAAGGAAGGAAAGATGAAAGAGGGATGACGAGAGATCGAAAGAGAGAAAGCAAATGCGTGCACAGGAAAAAAGCAAAGAGGCAACAGAAATCCAATAGTTTAACCTCTGTTTGAGACGCAGTGGTGGCCAGTGAAGGACAGAGGGGGGGAAATCAATACGAGCTGATTTGCAGAAGGTGGAAGAGTGGGAGGAGGAGAGAAAAGGAGAGCGAGAGAGATGAGAAAAAAGACAGACAGCACAGATCAAAAAATACAGATTCCACAGAAGAAAGAAAAATCAAGCATAAATGAGACAAAATGTTCATATGTGTGGTTTTACACACTGGCGTCCGTCGTTCATTGACAGGTGAGGCGGGTATTTTTAGGTCTTGCAGGTGGGTGAGCGAGAGAGGGGGGTCTTACCTGTCGGGGAGAGCAGACTGGGAGAGAGCAGCCCGTGAACGCTGTGAGGAAGCAGACGAGAGCTGTCCTGCATCGCCACGCCGAGAGAACGCTTGGGAGGACGACCGGGCCGAGAACTGCACAGAAAAAAACAGACAACAGAGGTTTAATATGACATCTAAATGTTTGCTTGATCATGTACAGTAGGTCACAGGGACACGTGATTGAGAGATGTATTTTGATTGGTGAACACCAAATATAGGCTACTTATGGGTCAATGACATGACCCTCATTCAATTTAAAAAAACAAAATTAAAAAGAAATTCTTGAATACACATGATGACATGATTATGATACATTGCCCACAATACATAGCCTTTTTTAAAAATCTTTTTTAATTATTTAATTTTTGATAAAGCCTTGTTAGAACAAAGAGATTCTTGACAAGAAAAATAGTTAAATGGTACAATTATCCTTTGAAAAATGCTTATAAAATTCTTCTTAACAATCAATTCCTCACTTTTTTAAAAGTAGTAATATTATTATTTTCTAATAGCATTATTTTTTACTCTTTTTTTTTTTAATTAGTGGTACAACCAACATAAAAAAAAATTACTTTTTTATGAGAAGGAAAGGTTAGTTCTGGTTGTAAAATGCCATGTCATGTGACTCCCTAAAAACTTAATAACATTTATTATTAATAGAAGTTCATGATATTTGTATGAAAAAACTTATACTCTAAAAACCCTAATAAAAACCCTTTTACCCTAAAAATATGTTATTACTTTTCATTTGATTCGTTTCTAGAGTCACTTTCAATTTTAGAGTCATTAAATTAAATGTATTAAATTTTTTTAGAGCTTGTAAGTCGATTAAAATGTTTAATCTAATTAATTGCATGGTGCAGCGATTAATCAATCTAATTAATTGCAAACTAAACTTAGCTGTGAAAATACCCACAAAAGATTATTAAAGCTATTATTGTGTTAAATGAGAAAGTATCAAGTAGACATTACAAATAGTAGCTTTAGAAAGAAATATTTTGTTTGATTCAACATAAAATTTATTACACATAAACGTTTAGACTACAACGGCCTAACATAAACTATGGAACATAAAAGAAGAAAATTTGAGAAATATCTCAGTAATTTTTTCACTGGTAATCAAAACAGCTTTGTTACTAACAGTCTTCAAAATACCTTCTTTTATATACTGTGCAAAAGAAAGTAAGTCATTCGTGTTTGAAACGACATGAGGGTGAGTAAATGATGATAGAATTTTTTATTTTGGTGAGCTATCCCTTTAATGTTTCTGTGTTTATTTATTTATGTTTTAATAAATGAAATGAAACTAAAACTGCCAGCATCTGGCGGTAAATGTCTTTGAGTCATTCATTCATTCGATTCGTTCAAACGGCTGATTCATTCAGGAATCAAGTAAACGGCTCTTTCTATGAATGGACCTTTGAATCATTGGTTCACACGATTCGTTCAAAACGAGGATTCATTCAGAAACTAAACACCGCTGTGTTGCTCATAGACGCACAACAATTCTGCTGTGGCTTTATAGGTTATATTTTCATTGGCAAAAATTTGCAAAAACACACAATATTGTGTTTAAAATATAGCACAATATTAACTTCTTATTTACTGAACAGTTGTATAAAATCACATTTGCACTCGTGCTATTTGGACATAAACATCACTCCTGTGATATAGCTCTCACTGCTCATGTGATATCGTATGATATAAATATGAGACAAAAACTCATACAGGTGCATTTTTTTGCGCCAATATCTTGAATTTTAGAGCATAACTGCATTTATGAAGTTGTTGCCTTGCATCATATTTGTCAACAGTCAACTGTAATGTAAGATGACGTTAACTACGTTAAAATATTTTTATCGCGTTATTTTTCAAAACTAATTCATTAAGTTAACGCGTTAAACTGACAGCCCTAGGTTTTTTGTTTTTTTGTAACTGTATGAAGCTAGCATGAATACAAAGGTTACTAAGAAACTTTTTTTTATTTTTATCATCAGTGTTACAGTAAATGCTGCAAATGTGATTTTCTGGAAAGTTCAGCCTCTTCTGACAGACCAATGAAAAGGAAAACTGTTTCAGAGCATAAGCAAGTTACTATTTTACACACACATCAAACATAGGCCTACATATGGTTACACATCACCCCGTCATGATAGATACGTGAACAAGCGCGGCTTTAGAATCCCGTTCCGCTAACGTACAACACGCTAGACAAATTATTCAACACAAAACACAAACACACACTTATCTCCCACACTTCATTGTGAGACGGGCTATCAAAGAGACATGTACATGACAGTTCGAACCCTGCGCAAGGGTGCTGGCAGAGCAAAATAAGCCAGAAAAGCAAAATGCTAATTCTACTGCTGCATATCATTGGATCATGTCCAAGTACATCAAGCAGCAAGTGTTTTCACCATTCTATTAATACTGCAGCGCTAACAAACACAAACCAGAGCAGAATCACCACTGACCTGATCATAGTAAAGCCAAGAGAAAGAACGCCACAGCAAGCCACTTGTTCTTAATAGTATTACACTGGAATTTCAGAGAGTAGTATTATTACATAGAAGTTTCACAAGTCATTCAGCATACAATGTGTGCATATATAGCCAATGTAGACAACTGAAGTCAACACAAAACAGCATTTGCAACCAGTTTTACATCCATTATGTGATGTATTTTTCAGCCCAACCTGAATGCAAGTTTGCTACTGATGGTGGAGAACAAATGAAATATCACCAGCACCAGCTTACATTAATGTTACATTAATGTTAGCATGAACTTAAAATTGGTTACTTTTGATGTCATTTGTTCATAACATTAAAAAAGAAGTTTTGTTCATTGCAAATTTGTGGAAATGTTTATTTTATTTTGGTTTATATCACACCAACAACACTATCCAGCAGTATAATATATTTGAGGTTTTCAAAGTTGGGGAAAATTTCTGCGAAAAATAGTGTTGCTTGGGGGAGTGCTATGGAAGGCTGTTTCTGTCACAGAATTTAAAAGAAATAACATAAAATAACAAATTATGCCTTGCGAGATATAAACACAGGATTGTCTTTTTTCTGACTTTACATCTCACAATTCACAATTTTTTTAACCATGGAATAAAAAATAAAAATGGTAAAAAAAAAAAAAGTCAAAATTTTTACAATTCTTACTTCTCTTCCCAGAATTGCAAGAAAAAAGTCATTTTATAGCATGCAATTCTATTATATCTTGCAATTTGGACTTTTTTATTTGAATTTTGAGTTCATATCTCACAATACTGACTTTTTTTCTGAAAATGGCGAGGAAAAGTCTGAATTGTGAGATAAAAAGTCCCAATAACCTTTTACGTTTTTTATTCTGTGGTGAAATCAGGCTTCCATACTATACAGATAAATTCAAATTAATAATAATTATTTATTTAAATTTAATAGTAAAAGTAATTTATTTTAATAATCTTTAATGCAATGATAACATGAATGCTAATGGCTGATTTTTAAACAATATGTCAGTATGTTATCATTATAACAGATTATTATTTACATCATTTTTATTTTTTTTAATAATAAAACTCAATTATATATATTTGAGTTACTTGGTATTAAATTTCAGCCCCTGGTCTAAACTGCACTTCCATCACTCTCAGGTCCTTCTTCATTCTCTAAGACCTTAGTAGTGCACTTGTGTGTATTTTTAAGCACTTACATTTCAGACCTGAAGCAATACTGCAATCAAACAATGCCAATAAACAGAAAATCTACTAGAAGCCAAATGGATCAATGGTAAACTTCAAAAGACCCTTCAGCCTCCAGTTTCAACCATACTGTCCTTCCTCCCTTTCCTGCCCCAAGATATCCCAATTTGACTTGCTGATCTGTTGACAAGCTTGTCATGGTCCGTGGCAAATGGGAATCACTTTGGACCGTCACATTACTAATCCAATTAAAAACTATGAACAGTGGAGCATGGTGGAAAAAAGAGGCAATCAACATGAATCACTTTAGCCGTTGTAGTGCCTGTAAATGGAGAGCAGTCGATGGAGTTAACTGTACTGTAAAAAAAAACGTCAGCACAGTTTGCCAGACCACAATTCCTCTCTAGTGCGGATAAAATTAATGGAGTCTTTGATTCTGGGAGAGTTCGACAAACTACTTTTAGCCTTGTTTTGTTTGACTTTTTACTCTGAGAAAACAGAGAAAGTGGAGGGGGATCGAGACATGACACAGGGCGGATTCGAACCGGTGTCTCCCACATGAACACCATGTAGTGCTAACCGCTAGGCCACAGGTGAGAAAGAAACTTATTATAACTCACTGTTACTAAAAAAATCCTTTGTGTGCAAAGGCCTGAGTCTGTTTCAAAGTTGGTTTTTACATCATTCTGACAAAAGCCACGTTGGAAAACAATCAATTACCTCAGTGTTCCGATAACACGACTCCATTTCCTTTGAGGAAAGCAAATTAGAAAACAGCCTGGTGGGGCAGCAAATGATTCTGTGGGGGTCATTGTGGTGCAGGAAGAAAAATCAGCAAAATGTCAAAAGATCCCACCTTTGAAGACGGTCAGCTACTAATTTGAAATCACACATTGGTGACTGTTAAAAAAAACTTAAGCAGACGTTTCCGGTCTTGCTTAGAGTGAGGTGGAAAACCGTTTCCTGTAAAGCTCCACATCAGTATACGTGTGTGTTGAAGAACAAGAACAATTCTTTCTTTCCTCATTTGGAGCATCTGACTCACTTGCTCCTTTCGAGCATTCCTAATAGAGGCGTGCCCGAAGTACAAGATAGAAAAAAAGCCAACATGCTGGAGTCGTTAGAAGTCTGCAGTCAGGCGATTGTGCGTGAACAGGCACTTGACTCCCGCGGGACTCTTAAAGCTATTTTCTTATTTAGCTCCACTTTGACTGGGTATTGTTAGAGGCCGAGCAGTTCTTTCCTCGCTCGTGACAGGTGCTTCCCTTATATAAAACCCATCCTTTCATTTTCAAGAGCGCTTTCAGAAAGGTACAGCCGTCATGTACTCAACACAATGTTCCAGAAAGAGTACTGGAATTCTAATTGTGTGGAAATATGGGACTTGGTATGATTACTACGAACAAGGATATAGTACTGAAAAAGTGATTAAGTAATTGATCATTAATATATATTTTGGATTAAATGATGAAATTGGCCAAAGTTTATTTTCTGATAAAAAAGCAAAAATTTTACATTATAATTTTACACTAATAAAACGCTAATATATATGGTTATGCAAATGCTTTAAACCATATGTTTAGTGCATAATAAAGGTCATAAAGCATTAGAACAAAACCTGATCAGCATTTTGGACCATTTGAGCACTTATGCTGATTTTGTACTGCACTTGTAAAATTGTTCAAAATGTAATGTTGCATGGTTTTACAGTGGTTCGTATTTCATCTTACGGCTTATATAATGAGCTTTTTTATTGTTAGCAACATTTTTGTTATACAGGTAAATGCACTTAATGTGTGTAAAGGCTATTAAACAAAACTCAAATATTTGCTGTGCAAGAAAAGTTGAGAATTAGCCGTAATTATCAGTTAGTTGGCTATGCGTAATTATCTTTTTTGATTATGAAAACTGAGGAACCAATATTAATAAAATTTTGAATTTTAAAATCATTTTTAAAAGGTATTTTGTTGATGATGTGTGAATGGCATCAGTATGAGTATTGCGTAAAATGCAAACCTTTAACATAAAAAATAAATGGGCAATTTTACTGCAATGTTCCATGTATAAAAATTGTCAAAAATTTTATACATTTTATAGACTAGTTGTTGCAGCCATAATTTCAAATATTGCAAATAAAAAACTACAGAATTCAAAACTGCTGCTAAGTATCCAATAATGTGGAGGTGACAATAGCCAAGTTCTCGAGTTCTTACTGTGAAAACAGGATTTTTAAGAAAGGCAGAAACCATATGAAGACTCCTAATCAGAGTGTCCTGACTTTGTCTCCATTAACCGGCTGTAATGCAGGTCTATTGAAGGCTGCTTGTCGGTATATTGAACCGGCACCCTGTGAACCGCTCAGTTCTTCAGTCAATCTGACTGTAATAGAGCCTCTTACACCCTGAGAATTCCCTGATATGGGAATATTTTTCATCTCCCTTTCCCACTCACAGGCATGATGCCCATGTGAGTTCCCTACAGCCACGACAGACAGTGAAGAGCAGCGAGTATACAATCACACACACACTCTCCTCTCTTTCCCGTATCCCATCGGGCTGGAGGAACAGATGGCAGTGAAAAGTCATTCACACGTTACTGCACGTTCCACACGGCGGAGAAGAAAACCCTGTCAGTGCGTTCGTCGCAACCAATCACTCTGCTCAAATCCCCGGCGACAGCATCGCGCTCTGCTGGGGACCGGCGAAAACTGGGTTACTAAGCACTTTTTATTCTCTCCCGGCTTCGTAAATGTGCCCTTGTCATCTTTTAAACGGCCTTATTCAATATTCATGAACAGGCGACACCTGCTTGTCTCGCGGAGACAATGTGGCTGAAAAGATGGGGGCGGGGCAAGTTCCGAGGTAGGTGATTCAAACCACACCCCTTTCTGCAGAGTGGGCGTGGCCTACGAGTTTGTTCGCAGGATCGAACTTTGTTTTAATCTTCTCGTTTAGCGAGAACTGTTTGTAATAATATTTAGCCCGAGAAGAAGCAAAGGCCAAGAGTTGGACCGTGGCCGGAGGGGGGTGCGGGAGGACAAGGAGGGAAAACAAAATCAGATTTCCAAAATTATAATGGAAAACGGTTTTAACAACAACAAAGACGGCAGCTGAGGCAAGAGAAAAATGTACGAGTCAGGGTGCCTTTGAAGATATTTAATTAAAATCTAATCCTGCATTCTTAAAGGCTCACATAAATTAAGCTGTCAGTCAGGAGATTTATGCATTCACATTTGCATATTGCATACAATTCATCAATTACTCATGTTTGAAAGGCTTGAGTATCCCAGGGAGAGGAGCTACCAGTGTGCCAGCTCAGAGAGACAGACAGCGAGAGAGAGACAGCGTGAGGGAGAGAGACAGACAGAGAGGATGATGGGGCTCCTGGTACCCGCTGATGCCCAAGAGGAGTCAGTCTCCATATGTCCATGCATTCAACCAATACTACTCAAATCCTTTCTCTTGCAAACGTACACACACACGCACACACACACTGTGCGTGAAGCTGTCTGGTCTCAGACTGCCACATGTAAAGCTCTATTCTCACAGTCAGACAACTGTCGCTGATTTCATTCTGCACTTTGCTCTCAGTGTTGTACAACTAAACTAATTAGTGTACACTAGAGCGGGCCACAAGTACATGTGGCAGGCACAAGCTAAATGATTCACGCTTTACTGAATAGTTACTACATAAACATTTCATATATCTACAATATGTTATTCCATGACTTAAAATCTCTTATGCTCACCAAAGTTGCATTTATTTGATCAAAAATACAGTATAAAAACACTAATATTGTGAAATATTATTGCAATTTAAAAAAAAATGTTTTCTATATGAATATATTTTAAAATGTAATTTATTCCTGTGACGAAAAGCTGAATTTTCAGTCTTCAGTTTCACTTGATCTTTCAGAAAATCATTCTGATAAATGTGAGCCTAAATCATCACAATTAAAAGAACCAAAGACTTAAACTACTTCAGTCTGTGTGCATTGAATTTATTTAATACACGAGTTTCTCAATTTGAGTTGAATTACTGAAATAAATTAAGTTTTCCACGACATTCTAATTTGAGATGCACCTGTATGTGTGTGTGTGTGTATGTATGTATGTATGTATGTATGTATGTGTATATATATATATATATATATATATATACATACATATGTGTATATATATATATATATATATATATATACTGTCAGTCGATTAAAATTTTAAATCTAATTAATTACATGATGTTTCGATTAATTAATCCAATTAATCGCAGTTAATTGCAAAATAAGTTTGACCCACAAAAGATTTTTTTAAAGCTATTTTTGTGTTAAGTTAGAAAGTATCAAGTAGACATTACAAATTGTAGCTTTAGAAATATTTTATTTGATTCAACAAAAAAATTATTATGCATAAACATTTAGGCTACAACGGCCTAACATAAACTATGGAACATAAAGGAAGATAATTTGAGAAACATCTCAGTATTGTTTGTTCATACAGTGAAAGTCATTGGTAACCAAAACAGCTTTGTTACCAACAGTCTTCAGAATACCTTCTTTTATGTTCCACAAAAGAAAGGTTTGAAACGACATGAGGGTAAGTAAATGACAGAATAAAAAATTTTGGCGAACCATCCCTTTAATGTTTTAATTTAATTAATTTATTTAATTAATTAAATGATACTCTAAATAAGAAACTAAATCTGATCACAATGTCAGAACACAATATCAACTTCTTATTTACTGAACTGTTGTACAATATAAAATCACATTTAAACTTGTGATATTCAGGACAAACAGAACTCATGTGATACTGCTTTCGCTGCTCCTGTGATATTGCTTATCGTATGATATAAATATGAGACAAACGCATACAGGGGCATTTTTGCACCAATATCTTGAATTTTAGGGCATAACTGCATTTATGGAGTTGTTTTCCTGCATCATATTTGTGAACAGTCAACTGTATGAAATGTAAGATGACTTACAGGTCTGGGGGCGGGGCCAGTGCGTTACCTGCATTAACTTCTAACTAATTAAGTTAATGTGTTAAACTGACTATATATATATATATATATATATATATATATATATATAATTTTTTTTAATTTTTTTTAAATGTCTTTTTCCAAAAAAAATTGTATTTACAGTATAAAAGTGAGTACACCCCTCACATTTCAGCAACAATTTTAGTATATCTTCTCAAGGGACAATACTGCACAAATGAAACTTGGAAAATTTTAGAGTAGTCAATGTGCAGCTTGTATAGAAGTACAAATTTACTGTCCTCTAAAAAATAACTTAACATATAGCCATTATTGTCCAAATAACTGGCAACAAAAATGAGTACACCCTAAGTGAACATGTCAAAATTGTGTCCAAAATGTCAATATTTTGTAGGAGCACCACTGATATCTGCACTGCCTTAATCCTCCTGGGCATGGAATTCACCAGAGCTGCAAAGGTTGTTGCTGGCATCCTCTTCCACTCCTCCACAATGACATTATGGAGCTGCTGGATGTTAGACACATGGTGCTTCTCCACCTTCCACTTGAGTATGCCCCACAGGTGCTCAATAGGGTTCAGGTCTGGAGACATACTTGGCCACTCCATCACCTTCACCTTCAGCTTCATCAGCAAGGCATTTGTCATCTTGGTGGTATGCTTGGGGTCATTATCATGTCGGAAAACTGCCGTTCGGCACAGTTTCTGAAGGGAGGGCATCAACTTCTGCTTCGGAATGTCACAGGACATATTGGAATCCATGTTTCCCTCAATGAACCACAGCTCCCCAGTACCAGCAGCACTCATGCAGCCCCAGATCGTGATGATACCACCAACATGCTTGACTGTATTACAAGACACAGTTTTCTTGGTACTCCTCACCAGGACATCACCACACATGCTGGACACCATCTGAGCCAAACAAGTTCATCTTAGTCTCATCAGACCACAGGACATGGTTCTAGTAATTCATGCTCTTGGACAGGTTGTCTTCAGCAAACTGTTTGCGGGCTTTCTTGTGAGCCAGCTTCAGAAGAGGCTTCCTTCTGGGACGATGGCCATGCAAACTGACTTGTTGCAGTGTGCGGCCAGCGTATGGTCTGGGCACTGACAAGCTGAACTTCCACTTCAGCAACCTCTAAAGCAATGCTGGCAGCACTCATGCGTCTGTTCTTTGAAGCCAGCTTTTGTACCTGTCGCACAGCATGAGGACCTAAATTCTTTGATCAACCCTTGCGAGGTCTTGGAAAACCTCTGTATGACAGTGGCCACTGAACTGTAACTCAGTTTTAGGTTGTTACTGATCTTCTTATAGCCTCGGCCATCATGTGGAGAGCAACAATTCTAATTTTCAAATCCTCAGAGAGTTCTTTGCCGTGAGGTGCCATGTTGAACATCCAGTGGTCTTTATGAGAGAATTGTACTCAAAGTACCAAATTTTAACTGCTCTAATATAAGATACACAAATTTGTATAGTCCTGTCAAGCAGACAAAAACATGAAAATGATGAATAGGACATGTGGCTTTGCATGGTTAAACGACATATAGGGGTTATCACTTAGGGTGTACACACTTGTGTTGCCAGCTTTTTTGACAATAATAGCTGTATGTTGAGTTATTTTCAGAGGACACTAAATCTTTACTGCTATACAAGTTGCACATTGACTACTCTAAAATACATTCAAGTTTCATTTCTATAGTATTGTCCCTTGAGAAGATATACTAAAATAGTTGCCGAAATGTGAGGGGTGTACTCACTTTTGCGAGATACTGTATGTAAATTGTATAATATCCAAGGTACACATTTCTAGTAATTGTGCAGTCAATTCTCATATTTGTCTCCTATTTTAGGAATTTGTCCTAAAATAAATAAATAAAATATATATATATATATATATATATATATATATATATATATATATATATATATATATATATATATATATTATTTAATTTAATTTTTTTTGCTATTTTATTACATTTTTTCAGAGGTAAATCAAAAACAATTACATTTTTAATAATATTTTAAGTGTAATTTTCGAGATTTGTTTTATTTTGAATCCAATTTTTCTTTGTAAAAGGCAAAAGGTTGATCATACTGATTTCAAAGTTAAGGATTCATTAGTTTGAATATACATTGAACTAAAAACTATAATAACATCTTAGTTGATAATTCAGTATACTTTATTTTTCACAAAACATTCCATGTTTTGGTAGTGACAGCACATTTTCGGTAGAGACAGTAATGCTTTGGTAGCGACCACATCACATTACAGAGTTTTAACTTGCATACTAAAATACTACTAAAACATACCAAAATACAAAAAAAAAATTGCATAACTGTACTAAAATTGTGTTTATTTCCCCCAAATAAAGGATTATGTGTTCCCTTTTGTCACTACTGAAACAATGATGACATGTTTCGGTTGTGACTGTTTTGGTAGTGACAGTTTTATGGGATAATACCCAAAAAACAAAGAAAGTTTCGGTAGTGACAATTTTAGATACTTTTGAACCTAGCTCAAAGATTCTAATCAGCACATGGTTAGCTAGCACAGTTCTGAACAGTGGTACACAGCTACTGAGAATTACAGCCTGGTGATACAGAAGCTTGTGCGATCACTACGAAAGGCCAGAAGTGAAAGAATGGATCAGAGTGGTAAACACACTGGGGATAAAGCCAGTTTCTCCCGGAAAAGCCAGACAGTTGTGGTTGAGAAGAGTAGCCTTCCTGCAGGGTTGGTGGGTCCGGCTCTGACAACCGCTATGAAGATCAGTGGGCAGCCCTGTGAAACCTTATTAGATAGTGGGTCTCAGGTCACTATCATCTTTCAGTCATGGTACTCTAAAAATCTGTCTTCAGTGCCCATTCAGCCTCTTTCCGGCCTGTCCATTTGGGGCCTTAGTACCGCCAGTTACCCCCACAAGGGTTATGTCTTGGTAGATGTTTCCTTTCCAGCTTCTGTCATGGGGGTGGAAGAGACTGTTTCCATCCTTGCACTGGTTTGTCCTGAACCCGAGGGCCCTGAACAAGTGCCTGTAATCATTGGGACAAATGCAAGTTTTTTACAACGTTTGATTGGCCTTAACCCAGCTGGTCCTGAGACAGATGTAGCACATGCCTTAAGAATTCAACTTAACAATGCAGAACTAATATCACCTACAAACCAGTGAAAGAGAAAGCTTTTGACATACCTGCTGGAGAAGTGACGTGGGCCAGGCCAGATCCTTGCGTCATACCATCAAGAGGAGAAATGTGTGCTGTTTGTACAGTTGTCACAACAATTTTCATGGTAGAATCCCCTTCAGATGATATACTGCCTGCTGGACTGTTCATTGTACCAGTTTTACTGCCCTCTTCTGCTGTGGAGGAGAACAAAGTCAAAGTGCTGATTAAGAATGAGACGTGCAAAGATATAACCATCCCAGTTGGAACAGTCATGGCTCATATGCTTCATATCGATACAGTGACTGCAGCATCTGATGTCCCATCACAACCCAAGAGGATTGATCCAAAGCTGTTTGATTTTAGTAAGTCTGCAATTCCAAAACCGTGGGAAGATTAACTCTGCCAGAAACAGTCTGAGAGTGGTAATGTCTTTTCTGTTGAGGAGTGGGATGTGGGACTGGTGAAGGACATTAAGCATCACATTCATCTGAGTGACTCTAAACCATTTAGAGAAAGATCTCGGCGTATTGCTCCAGCTGATATTGACGATGTCCGCAGACACCTCAAAGATTTGTTAGCTGCAGGGATCATCAAAGAGTCCCGAAGTCCTTACGCTTCCCCAATTGTTATTGTTCGTAAAAAGAGTGGAGCAATACGTATGTGTATCGATTATCGTACACTGAACAGCAGAATGCTTCCACATCAGTACACTGAGTTAGTGGAGTGCCTGCAACATTCTAAAGACTTATGGAGCGTGCAGTGGGAGACATGCATCTGCTAGAAGTGATAGTGTACCTTGATGACATTATTGTGTTTGGTTCCACCCTTGAAGAACATGAGCGAAGGCTTTTGAAAGTCTTAGACCGCTTGGAGGAGTATGGTTTGAAAATCTCCCTTGACAAGTGCCAGCTCTGTATGTCACAAGTCAAATATGTGGGACATATTGTCTCCTCTAATGGTGTTGCTCCTGTCCCAGAGAAAGTAGCAGCAGTTGCTAAGTGGAAGATGCCCACAGATGTCAAAGCTTTAAGATCATTCCTTGGATTCTGTGGGTTCTACCGACGGTTTGTCAAAAACTACTCTGCAATTGTGCGACCCCTGACAGAACTTACCAAAGGGTATCCTCCAGCCAAAGCAGGTGGAAAGCGCACCACTGAAGGGAAATACTTCAAAGAGTCAGAGCCGTTTGGTGATCGGTGGGGCGAAGATTGTACTGAAGCCTTTAAAACCATTATCCACTGCCTCACTCATAACCCCTGTCCTGGCATTCGCTGACCTTACCAAGACCTTTATCCTACACGTGGATGCAAGCCGGAATGGCTTAGGTGCAGTATTGAACCAAGAGTATCCAGAGGGTCTCCGGCCAGTTGCGTATGCCAGTAGGAAACTGAGTGCCACAGAGCAAAGGTACCCTACTCACCAACTTTAGTTCTTGGCACTGAAGTGGGCTGTAGTAGGTAAATTTCATGACTTTCATGATCTTTATGGAGTGAAATTTATAGTAAGAACTCACAATAATCCGCTCACATATGTCCTTACTACAGCTAAGCTTAACGCAACAGGACATCGTTGGCTGGCCGCATTGGCTACGTATGATTTCAGTCTCCAATATAAGCCAGGACGTCATAACATCGATGCCGATGTGTTGTCGCGTTACCCTTTGGATGGTGGGTCATCTGAGGAATGGATGGAAATACCCCAGTCAGGGGTGAAAGCAATCTGTCAGATGGTGGCAAGTGTCAACAATGAGGAGTCCTCTGCCAGACTTGTCGATCAGTTGGGAGCTGGTTCAAATATAGTTCCAGCCATTTATGCATGCATTACACAGCTTGAGCTAGGGAATCTCAAACAGCTGACAAAGATCCAGTTATTGGACTGTTGAAGCTAGCTTTGGAGCAGGGAAAGGTACTTAAAGTTGGTACAAGTTCTAGCCAACAAATGACTCTTTTGCTGAGGCAAGGTTCTAAACTGGTAATCCAGAATGAGCTACTGTACAGAATATCTAAAGGTTCCTGTGGTAAGGAAAAAAAAAAACAGCTTGTTTTACCTGAGCAGTTCCATAAACAAGTAATGTATTCCTTACATGATGATGCAGGACATCTAGGTATTGAGCGGACCACAGAACTTGTGAAGGACAGGTTTTACTGGCCTCGACTGACTTCTGAGGTTGAAAAGTATGTCAAAAGCTGTGGAACATGCATAGCCAGGAAGACATTACCTCAGAAACGTGCTCCCCTGGGTAACATCACTAGTAGTGGGCCGATGGAATTAATATGTATTGATTTCCTGTCAGTAGAGCCAGATTCCAAGGGTGTTGCTAATGTCCTGGTCGTTACTGACCACTTTACACGCTATGCCCAAGCTTACCCTGCTAAGGATCAAAAAGCAGTGACTGTTGCAAAGATTCTCTGGGAGAAGTTCTTTGTGTATTACGGACTGCCAGCCCACATACATTCGGACCAAGGCAGAGACTTTGAAAGTAAGCTAATAAAAGAACTCTTGGGCATGTTAGGGATAAAGTCAAGGACAACACCTTACCACCCTCAGGGAGACCCACAACCTGAACGATTTAATAGGACGCTGCTCTCCATGTTGGGTACTTTGGATGCTGCAGGAAAACACAAATGGAGCCAGCACATCAGTAAATTAGTACATGCATACAATTGTACTAAAAATGAGGCTACAGGGTACTCACCCTATTTTCTCTTATTTGGAAGGGAAGCCCGCTTGCCAATTGATGTGTGCTTTGGTACTTCTTCAGATGGAGGAGGAGGACAGACATACCAGAGGTATGTTGAAAACCTGAAGACAGATCTTCAGAAAGCCTACCGACTAGCTTCGGAGACCACACTAAAAAATCATCAGAGGAACAAACGTCTCTATGATCAAAAGGTGAAATACCAGAACATAGAACCTGGAGACCGTGTGTTAATTCGAAATCTGAGTTTCACAGGAAAGCACAAACTGGAGGATAGGTGGAATTCGGCCCCGTACATTGTTCTTGAAAAGCTTGACAGTTTACCCGTCTACAAGCTCAAACCTGAGAGAGGCACAGGAGGAGTCCGGACAATGCACAGGGATCACCTCTTACCTATTGGAGATTCAGTACGGATGCCAAAGTTTGGTGAGAGACAAGAAGTTCCTCAAAGGCCTGTAACCAGGTCTAGTGCTGCAAAAAAGCAAAAAGAACCACTGAGAGAGGAAAGAGCTTTGGAAACCCTTAAAACGGCTGATAATTCCTCAGAAAGTGAAGATGAAAGCTATGGGTATTATTCTCAAGACTGGTCTAGACAATGGACCCCGTTAATTCCTGATCTCCAACGAAAGCTTGAAATGAAGGAGGATGAAGTAACTGCCCACACAGACAGTGAATCTCAACATTCAGGAGAAGAGGAAGGGATTGAGGAAACCTACGAAACTGAGGATTCCAGGGAGAATATACACCCGAATGTAGGCTGGGAAGAAGAAAGAATTTCAGAAGGTGAAGAAAAGAGCTCTAGTTCTCTGTCAGACTCGGAAGCCGAATCTATGGAGCATCGCCCGAAAAGGCAGCGGAAACCTGTGTCCAAGTTAAGCTACGATGAACTGGGCCAACCCAGTGAAAGACCTGTAACAGTGGTACACAGAGGAATAGTTATCCATTTGCCAAATTCTTCAAAGATTGAACTTTGCCCTCCAGAAAGGTATTCCTATTTACCTAAATGTGCCAGGTGTACTAGAGTATGCACAGATTCTGAGAATAGACTCATTATTCATATTTAGCATCTGTATACTCATGGGGACATGAGAATTTCAGAAGAGGGAGGATGTAGCCCTGGGTTAATTTCTACATGATAATGTTTATTATTAATATTATCATCTATTTGTTTATTTATATTTATTTATCTTCTTTACTTTTTCCCTGTGACAGAAGTGTTTCTATTTTTTTAAAAAGAAATGTACTTGTTCAGACATGTTCGTTTAACAAGTTGTGTTTGATTTTATGTTATTGGTTAAAAAAAAAAAAGTGACTTAATCTTGCCTAATGTCAAGTAGGGCAACTGTGATTGGCCAGTGAGGTTGTCAGTCAAGAGAGTGAGGGATGAGTTGGAAAAAAGAAGTGCGTAGGTGATGTTGTCGGTATGAAACAGAAAATGTGTCACTTTAGTGGTGAATAACATTGTCAGGACTGTATTGTTTGAGTGTTAATCAGTATATTGTTCTGTTGTGAAGTCAACACGACACCACAAAAGTTAACGCGACGCGATTTGGAAGAAATGCTGTTTTTAACGCTTGATCGCCATCGCAGTAAACGGGACTAACGTGGATCGCCAGTGAGAAACTTAAATCAGGTTTATCATTTAAATCAGCGCCTGTAAGAGAGTTATAGGTGATCAGAGTGATCGCCAAAGACTGTTACTGCATCGACTGAGAAGTGCATTGAGGGAATCCAGATAGCGCTCCTAATCGCCGAGTGGTTAGGGGTTCCTCTGGCATCGCAGGAGGGTCACGGAGTTTGCCGACCGATCACAGCCTCACGTGGACTGATCTGACGGGTGACGGGATCCTTGAGCTCTTCAAGTTCATTCAGGTACACTTGTTTGTTTATTTGTGCTCTTCGAGAGCGAAGCGGCCATTTTACGTTTCACTCGGCCTCAACGCACTCAAGCGACGTTTCAGGCCTGCAAAGGGGGTTTATGTGTGTGAGTGTGCATGTGTTTGTGTGTTGGGTGCACATTAAGCTTTTTCTATTTCTGAACAATATTGTGGTTTAATACTCTGTGATTCATTGAAAGTACATCAGTAAAGGGGTTACATTTGTATTTCTAACTAAATCTAAAGTTGTTTACATACTGTATTTCTATTTTAAGTCTTCCAAGGGACACTGTTATATTGTTCCACACTTATTGGAGACAAATTTGTACTTCTGACCTGAGGTTTAATTTGGAAGAGTGATTCAGTGAAAACCTCTATTTTGATATTTGTGTAAAAGTTTAACCCTTGGAAGTGGGTTGTTGTGGAAAGAAAAAAAGAGTCACTCAAGCACTGTATTTGAAGGTGAAAGTTTATTTATAAGTTGAGAGAACAGATTTCGATTAATCTTCGATTCCTTTTATTTATTTTCTTTGAAATAAATTTATTGTATAGGTCTATTTCTGTTACATAGTGTGGTCACTTAAAGAGAACTGATAGGTAGCCAGCATTTGCGGAACGTGTGTTACAGAGGTCAGAGTTGCACTTTATAAGTAGTAGTATAAAAAGCAGGGTCACAGTTTGATTTTAAGTGAAATCACTTCGAGAGACACAATTAAACAAATCCGGGTTCTAGCACCAACAAATTCAAACAGGTAGGATCTAGGACTGAAGAGGGCGCTACAATAATCTTTAGGAAATCAATAGGGCCCTGTGCCTTAGTGGCTTGGGCCCTAATAAATAAAAATATAGGCTACAACCGACTCTATTCAATATATTGTGCTCAAGATTTAATGACATTGTTTTAAGATATATGAAAACATATTAACATGGTTGCTACTTGCGCATTCAGTTGATCAGCAGTTTGTAGCCATGCAGTTTGTAGCCATGCAGCTTTTCTCTCTTGTTTTATGACAGTTTTATTATGTCTGTTTAGCGCGCATGCGTAAAGCAGCGCTCGTTCACTTATGTCAACCTTGCCCACTCCTGACAGCAAAATGGTTTTATTTGCTTGTCTTTCTAACATTTACAGATGGAGAATATACCTGTGACATGTCAGTTGTGCACTTAGGAAATCACAATGTCTCAAATGCATTAAACAGCATAAATATATCCGCTGTTTGCCATAGTAGATCGATTTGATCCATTATCACAATTAAGGGCTGCTTAAGAATAAGTGTGCATGTTGGATTATCTTGACTCATTGAACCTGGATCAAATTAGTGAGATTGTGTGAACTTAAATGGTCGTTTATGGAACCACTTTAGCCCGATTGATTTGTTTGGTTATTTCAAGTGAGGTTTTGGACTTTAATCCCAACTTTTCTTAGCATTTTTTTGAAACAGCCCCCTGTTCTCCTCTGGCCAGACGAAACCAGCATGGCGTGGTCTAATTCCAGGCTGCAACACAGGTCAGATTTTGCAGAGGACTTGTCTGGTTCCCATGGTCTTGTGCCGATGGTCGTCGAGGTGATGAGGTCTTCACAGGGGATCTGTCTCTGGGGAGCATCTAGTTGACATGGTCTCCGCTGACATTCAGGGCTGTAGAGGTGATCTCTAGGTGATGATCCACTATCTAGACTGGATCCAGACTGGATTTGGGTGACTACAGTGACCATCTGATCTGGATACGGACTGGATCCGGGTGACTGCAGTGACCATCTGATCTGGATACGGACTGGATCCGGGTGACTGCAGTGACCATCTGATCTGGATACGGACTATTATTGTAGATGCCATTCTTCTTATGATGTAGCGAGTACATCGGGTGCTATGGGAAGCCTAACAATCCTTTAACGGATTTGAATTATAGAAATGCGATAGTGTATTGTGTATGCCAGGTTAAAGAGATGGGTCTTTAATCTAGATTTAAACTGACAGTTTATGTCTACCTCCCGAACAACGCTAGGTAGATTGTTCATGAGTTTGGGTGCTAAATAGGAAAAGAATCTGTTGTCCGCAGTTGATTTTGATATTCTAGGTATTATCAAATGGCCAGAGTTTTGAGATCGCAGTAGATGTGAAGGACAATAATGCATTATGAGCTTGCTTAAGTATTGAGGAGCTAAACCATTCAGGGCTTTTATAAGCAATTAGCAAGATTTTGAAATGTATTCAATGATCAATAATGAGCTGCTGCATTTTGGAACAGCTGAAGTTTGTTTATTAAGTGCACAGAGCAACCATCCAATAAAGCATTCAGGGCTGTTTGATTCCGAAATTTTTGGAATCGATTCCGATTCCTGGTTCTGGAATCGATGAGATTCGATTCCAAGAATTGATTCCTCACTGTTGTTTTCGATTATTGTTTTTTAGATTGAAGGAATCTAATCTCGTCATGACTACAGGATATAAAGGTTGTAGAAAGTATCCTTCTCATAACATGAAGCTTTATTTGTAAAAAATGATAAATTGTAATTTTGTCTGCTTTGCCCATGAAATTAGTCATAGCCCACAGCTCAGCAGGGGCATGTGTTTATTGCATGGTTTGAACAAGAAATAAAGTGTCTAAAATAAGTGTGCACAGTTCAGCTGAATGAAGTTTGCTTTGACTGCATACTTTGCACAAAATTAACAACTTGTACACTGAAACAAAATAAAACCAAAATAACCAGAGCATTAACAGTAACACTGATAGAGCTCATGGTTTATCTGTCAGTTAGATGCGCTTTCAGCCACTGATATATGCTTGTGATGTTTTCTTCTAGAAATATCATTGGCTGATAGAAATGTTTTTTTAAAAAAAATGTATTTTAGATGGAAATAAGATCAAGACCCTCGATCACGTCATGATCAATTCTGTCATGCAGCCCTCAAAATTGTGGACAACATAAGCCAGTTCCACCTCAAAATAACCTCTGAATCGTGTTTTTTTTGTTTTGTTTTTTTTAACTGGTTCTTTAAAACTTATCTATCTGAAATAACCTTTTCGTGGAAACAAATCAGACTTCTAATCACTTTTAGCGAGAATGAGGGAGGCGAATGGTAATAAAAATACAAAAATTAAAATAATCTTATCTCACAACTCTCGTAGTTACGGCTTTTAGCAAGCATGAGGGAGGTGAATGGTGCTTCTCAAACGGAAGGCTGCATCCTCAAATTCAGATGATCTCAGTACTGACTCCTTTGTTTATTTTTGTGAATTTAAATGTGTGCAGCCTTCCATTTGAGAGGCACCAATAGATAAGCTTTGTTGAACTGAAAAATGCTGAGAAGAATGTCAAGTCACCTTTATTTATATAGCGGATACAATAACAGATTGTGTCAAAGCAACTTTCCAATATCAGAATAGGAAAATAGTGTCAACAATGTAAAATGACAAGATTAAACACTCAATTTTCAGTTAAAGGCATTTCATTATTGAATTCAATGATGTCATCGTCCAGCTCAGTTCAGTTTAA
>JAFVLL020017245.1:0-16481 GCA_021397915.2 Tor tambroides
TTGTATAGCTCTATTATTTTCCTTATACTTGCAATGTTTATGTATGTTTAACTGGTATGTAGCACCGTGGTCCTGCGAGACACGACATTTCGTTCAACTATATGTCCACACATGTAGCAGAATGACAATAAAGCTCAACTTGACTTGAACTTGACTTGACATTTAAAATGATTTCTATTTAATAAATGCATTAACAAATTTAATTAATATATTTGATAAATGCAAACAAATGCTGTTCATTAAACTTTATATTTAACAAAAAGTCCATTTCCACACAAAATATGAAGCAGCAAATTGTTTTCAAAATTGATAATAATCAGAAGTCAAATAAATTGTAATGATTTCTAAAAGATCATGTGACACTGAAAACTGGAGTAATGATGAAGAAAATTCTGCTTTGCATCACAGGAATAACATTACATTTTATAATATATTAAAATTGAAAGATTTTTTTTTATTTGTAATATTTCACAATATTGTTTTTTTCCCCCTTTACTTTATTTTGATCAAATAAATTCAGCCATGATGAGCAGAAGATATTTATTTCAAAATCATTAATAATTGTAATGTTTCCAAATTTGGCAGGTACTTTAATAATAATAACAATTTTATATACTTTACTATAATATATTATCCCTCTACTGCATAGCGTTGCCCTCTGGCAATGGAAAGTTTTTCTTATGCCCCATGTTAAGTGAATGTTTTTTTAAATTATTGCAACTAATTAAAATGTTTGAAAAGTATCAAAGAATAGTCCAATTGTCACAAAAGGGCCAGACACAAACAGGTAAGTGAATAACAAGCAGGTTTATTGAACAACGGGAGAAATACCGAAACCAGTCCTTAGAATGCCTTGCAGATTACTGACAGTCTAGCTTAGGGTGACCATATGTTGATTATCGAAAACCAGGACACTCGGCCCAGCAATGTGATACTCAAATGATACTCGAAGTTTACTCAAAGATGCCTTATTAATTTCAATACATTTAAAGTATGCCTCCTCTGTATGGATAGAAAATTGTTATATTACAAAAAAATATCTATAACCAAAGACACAAATTCAGATAGGCTTCTCAGAGGTTACTCAACATGTTTTATTATGACAGGTTTCAAAAATAATGAAAGAAATGATAGAAATAATGTCTCTTCTGTATTAGAAAAATAAATAATTAATAACTAAAAAATACCTCCAAATTTAACAAAAATAGCTCTCACAAACTTACAAAACCTAACTAACAAAAAATATTTATATCTTTAGTTTTCTTCTTCCTCTTCATCCTGTTTTTGTTCCTCATCCTCCTTGTTTGCCCATCTGTATCTTGCTGTAGAGCTGATCTTTCCCAGCAGTTTTTTGTTGCTTGGGCCATGGACCTGTAGCTGTTGTGGTGTTTCACTGTATGAAATGACAATGCACCCTCTGCTGCATTCACAGCATCCTCAGATTTCCCAGGTCTCACAAAGAACTCCGTCAACTTTGTTGAACTACTCTCACAGCTTTTTTATGTTTTTCGGTGTCCATGTGAGCTTTGAGATCTGTGGCACCCCCATTGGACACCGAAACATATGTGCTAGGTTTGCACACAGTGCACGCAGCCTCCCACTTGTCCCGACCGGGAGAGTAAGTGGGGAATTTCTTCTGTAACTCATTGGTAAATGTGCATTTGTGCTTCGGCATGTTGTAGGCAGAAGTGCTTGGACGGCTGTCTGCTCGCTTGTTGTGAGTGTAAAGAGAGCCGCCCACACGGCAGCCTCTCAGGGATTACGTCACATGCAGCACCGCAGGTACAGAGTGCCCTAGTGCCGGTCAATTTAATGGCCCAATGAAAAATAATGAAAACCAGGACATTTTCATCACTTTATAAAAAAGAGCCAGGACAGGACGTGAAAACAGGACATGTCCTGGGAAAACAGGACGTTTGGTCACCCTAAGAGTCTAACTGGAGCTTAGGAGTCCGAGAATGAGAGGGAGCAACGTAGGAGATTCACTGGAGTTACACTGGAGAATCGTCAGGAAACTGGAAGGTAAGTATAAACAGGTTAGTAGCACAAGGGCACCAGGTAGAGTTCGGGGTAGTGAACGGTAGACCGGACAATCTGATAGTGAGAGGAGTCCAGAGATAAAGGGATAAAGGGGTGTAACGAGCTGATGAGTGCTGACAGGTGCTGGTGATCAATAAGGAGGAGATAGTGAACAGGTGAGTGTCGTGACTGGGCTGGTGACAGAGACTCCCTGACATCAATAAGGTGTGGGAGTCACTATCAAGCACCATTTGAAGGGGAGACGTCCTGTTCTGACACATGGTCACAGGAGCACGTGGTGTGAGAAGGCGGCAAGATTATTTGCTTTAGTAATCTTATTTAAAATGACACGAACTGTACATAAAAAATATGTGTGTGTGTGTATAAAGGTGTAGAGAAGACTTTTGTCAGGTTTTATGATTTTAATTTTATTTTGCATGTTCAGAAATTCAGTTTTTCTTTTCGTTGCCTCAGGGCAACATTGCGCAATAAGGGGTAAGGAAGCAGGGGTCCACAGCTCCCATCCCTAACCAGGATTTCCCATTATGTGTGACAAAAATGCAAGGTTGCTGGGTGCAAAGGAACACCCAAAGTGATGTGCAAAAAGTGTAATGTGCACCTCTGTTTCACAGCAGAGAAGAAGTGCTTCTTGAAGTTTAACATGGAGTAAAATCTCATTCCATGAAGTACATGATCTGACACGACACTACATCAGGGCTGGGAAACTTTGGTCCTGGAGGGCCACTGTCCTGCAGAGTTAGCTCCAACCCTAATCAAACACATCAGAACAAGCTAATGAATGTATTTTAAGATCACTAGAAAGCTACAGACAGGTGTGTCAAAAAAAGTTTTATCAATAAAATGTTCCCAAATAAACCAAAAAATGATGTGGAATAATTTATCATGTACCATCAAAATGCATGCAGTAGTGGGTTAAATTACTTTATTATATTATATTGTTATCATGATTATTAAATGCTGGTTTTTATTTTTTACAGCACAATAGTATGTATTATTACAATATAAGATATATCTTTTAATGTGCTAAAATATATATTTTTAATAAGTGGTGGGGGCATGGGTTGTGGGCGTGGTCAAATTTTCCTTCTTTTTTTGTCTCTAGCTCAGTGATCTCAAACTCAGTTCACAGCTCTGCAGAATTTAGCTCCAGCCAGCTCCAACTCACACCTGCTTGGCAGTTTCTAGTGATGCTGAAGACCTTGATTATCTGGATCAGGTGTGTTTGATTAGGGTTGGAGCTAAACTGTGCAGAGCTGTGGCCCTCCAGGAATTGCGTTTGAGACCAATGCTCTAGCTCAGGGGTTCACAACCCTGGTCCTGGAGGGCCACTCTCCTGCAGAGTTTTGCTCCAACCTTGATCAAACTCACCTGCCTGTAGTTTACTAGTAATCCTGAACAGCTCAATTAGGGTTGGAGCTAAAATTTACAGGACAGTGGCCCTCGAGGACCAGGGTTGAGAAAGCCTGCTCTAGCCGATCACATGCCAGTATTATATTTTCCTTGACTTTCATATGTTCATTTATGATTTGTTTATTGATTTATGCTTCTTATATTAATCATCATCATCATATATTCATATTTTTGGAGAATACTACAAATATTGCATGTTATGCATATTTCATATATGTTTGAAAGATATGTCTTCTTTACTGGTGTTTGTTAGATATTGGGTGAGACAACTGATGAGTGAAATAATGTCTATTTGACCTATTCTTATTAGACATAAACAAACACCATTTTGGGAGGATGCAAGCTTCCTGCATATATTCCTTGTGCCTACACTTTACTCTTTATTCTTCTTCTTACTTTTGCTTTTCCTTCTCCTTGCATTCTGCTTATATCTTATCTCTTTTAGGCTTTTCTTCTGATATTCACTACTTCATCCCTTAGATATAATAATTTGGAATATTGTGCACTTTAGTATAAATTAAGATAGATCTTAATTTTTTTTAAAACTTTAAATTTAAAATGATTCTTTTATTGTATTTATTTTTATTTAAGGAATGTTATTCCTTCTTAAAATGATCTCTGACATAGTCATTTCAAGTTTTTCTGTAGACATGTTTGTCATGTCTGTGTGTGATGCAGTGAAGATCCAGGGAGACAAGTAATGACTACTTTTAAATTTAGCCATTCAAATTTGAAAACTAATATGTAATCACATGAAACCAACGCCTCTGAGCTCATTATCTGTAATGTGGTCACACCCTCACACAGCGCACACTATTCATGTAGTAGTCATCCACGTGCGAACCATTAAACTCTCCCTCTCCTATCACCACCATAAAAAAGGCAGCAAGCTTCACCTACTTTTCACTGTTTTTAAAAGAAGACGTGCTGTGAGGACTAAGCCAGAATTTACCACAGAATAATAGGGTGATCTGACAGCTTTATTCAGCAGAGACGACGAGTAAGTACTTTATTTTTACTAAAATTAGTTATTTTTACATAAACTTGGACACATTTCACTAGTTGGGCTTTTCCTATGTTTGTCAGACTAAATTGTGTGAATATGCTGAAATATAGGTTACACTTTATTTTGATAGTCCACTTTAGACATTCTACGAACTATAAGTAACTTTGTAACTACATGTCAACTAATTCTCATTAATTTGCAACTACATGTCTACTAACTCTCAGTAGGGTAGGTTTAGGGTTAGTAGAATAAGTTGACATATACTTGCAAAGTTTCTCATAGTATGTTGTATGTTGTGGACCCATCAAAATAAAGTGTTAGAAGATATTAAACAGACAGTCTACTAATACTCTAATGACTGCTAGTTGACATGTAGTTGCAAAGTTACTTACTGTTAGTAGAATGTATAAAGTGGATTATCGAAATAGTGTTACCGAAATATAACAAGTATATGCCTATATAAGGGCTATGTATATCATATTTCAGCATGTTTATAATTAAGCAACTTTTAATTAGGGTAGAGAAGGGTAAAACACCCCCTACTGTTTTTCTCAAAATAACCATTAGATAGTCAAGATACTTTTTTATTATTGCTATGGACTGCATTGACAATAGTATCATCACACTGGTGATGTATCTGACAGAAAACGGATTTCACCGTAGGCTAAAGGCCATTGCACACGGAGTCCGAAATTTTTGCCCGTTAAAAAAATAAATACAACCTCACGTTATGTCAATCACGTTTATCACATCACAGTTATATATGATATGAGAACAGTAAGGCCTGTAGATAGAGAGTAAGGTGTTAAGAAAAATATATAATTATATTTTCATAATGACAGAATTTTTTTTCAAGCATAGTCTATGGGGTAAAACGCCCCCACAAGGCATGGCTTAATTACTGTAGTTACTCTGTTCTGAACATCAAATCCTTTGTTTTTCCATCAAATGTATTCTAACTAGTTGGCTAAATAAAAATATTTGGAGTTTATATTTAAAAATTACCTCAAGTTAGCATCAGGTAGCTAGTTAGCTAACCAGTTAGCATCAGCTAACAGTATTTTTCATTATAAGTCTGTAATTTATAATTAATGATTATATTCTTTTTAATTTTAGGCTAAAACTGCTTGTACTCTGATTTTTCTGTAAATGTATAAAGCAAATTGCTTTGTCAGATTGGGGGGTATTTTACCCCACATGTAGGGCAAAACACCCCTTTGGTATAAATTAAATTTTTGTTAAAAGTCTAATAAAACTCTGATCATTTTTCATACTTCGTTTTTGTGACAATGACATCAATTATAAACCATGATAACTATCCTGAACACGTTTTTTGTTTCACAGAAAAAAAATTACACGGTCCTTAAAAAGGGGCGATTTCCCCCTACTCTTCCCTACATCGAAATGTCCTACGAAACGAGGATGTAAATCGTATGCTCTCTCTCTATATATAATTTAATAATGATATATAATATAAAAGTAATGAATGTTTACACGATCAAGATTGTTACAGTCTAACCATGTTTAGATCACTCTTTACTGTGAAACACTGTGAATATCTGCTCAAATGTAGATGTTTATAATGTACTAAACAATCAAAAATAGTTTCTAAAACACTAAAAATACAAACATTTTGTTTATGTAATGTGTTATAAAGCACATGTACATGTATGACAGTACACAATCATGTTGTTTTTGTCATGAGTGGGCAATGTTAGTATTCAGGTAATACTTTACAATAAAGTTACATGAATAATAAAGCACAAATATCTTAATTATATTTACTTCGACATGAACTCATGATTAAGACATGAAGACGAGCTAATCATGAATCAGTCAGGAGCTATCCTTTACTACAGTTGGATTCATGCATGAATATCACAGGCTTAACTACATTTTAGTACGTTAATGCATCAATTAAAATTTCTCTGTAAGAAGGAATAAAAAATATTTCAACTTTCAAATAAATGTAAACAATTTAATATTGTCAGAATTTTTAACTATTGAAATCTAAAACTGTGTCATAAACATTACTGCATGGCGCAGGATTAGTTTATCATTATTTTCAGTGATCCTCCTTAAATGAAAAATTAATTTAGTTAATATGCCACTGTTAGGCCTATGCTCATTCTGTACCCCCGAGGCCCAAGTGTAACACATGGGGCCCACATGAACATATTGGCTGGGTAGAAGCATCTGTTCTGTTATAACATGACAATACGTGATTTCCTTGAATAATGTTTACAAAGATATGTTTTTTATTGTGAAAATAGTTTTCTTGCTCTTTTTTTATGTTGTGATTCAAGGAATTTGGATTCAACAAAGGACAAGCACTATAGTGTGATAATGGGAGCATTCTGGATAATAGTGTTTTTCACTACTTTTGCTCTTCATCTGAACCTTCCTGTTGACTGTCAGGTAAATGTTCCCAACAGACATTAGTCAGAATGCACAAATGCAGATATATCCATGATATCTTTAAAATATCTAACAATGCATGCATAAATTACCTGAGAAATACTTGAGATTGAACACTGCTCTTTAAATTCATGTTTCCACAAATAACTGTCCTTTTGTTCTATCCTTTAGTTTGAATTTGGGGATCTAATTGCATTTAATCGAACATCTAAACTCAATCCAGATGTGACCTTCTACATGCACTGGGCTGTGTATGTGGGGAAGGGGAGAGTCAGTGGGCTGGAGAAAATAAAAAAGGATGATGAGGACGTTTTCCATATCACTGGTAAACTGACAACTTAATGGTAGCATTTCATTTTCAAAAATGTAAATGACCGTGTATGATTACATTTGGAGTACAGGCTAGTTTACATTGAAATTTAGGAAACTGTGGGTTGTTTCCTAATTTTGATCTCCACTGTATATATCCAGCAGAACTACAAACCACCCTTAAGAGACTTAATGTAGAATAAAATAATATAAACATTAAACTATGTGCAGTAATGTCATTCCTTTTATTTAATTGGTCTTTATTTTACTCACAGAATGAACTGTTTAATCATATTCTCTCTGTTAAAAGGTTATGTCTTTCCTAAGGGTTCTGACTGTATATTTGGAAAAATGAATGAAATCTCAGGTAAACCATGGAAGTTTAACTACCTGGATGGTAAAATTAAAGTAAGATCTACTGATGATATGAAGAAAGTCATAAGGAAAATACACAAAAATTGCTGGATTTGGGACTTGCTTATGAACAACTGTGAGCACGTAGCCACTTACATTCGCTATGGGGAAAAACACTTTGAGCAGGTAAAGAATGTGTTGTCACAGCTGTGATCTTTTTTTTTTTTGTAACACAAATAACTTATTAAATCAAGTATTAATGTGATTTATATAAATAAAAAATCTATAAAAAATATATTGGTCTATATGTACACATACAACGTATTTGAATGTTGTACTCCACAGATTGGTGCCAGATCTGCTGCTCTTTGCAAACTGAAGTTACCAACTTTTACTTATGATGGTGAAGAAGAATTATAGTGGCAAATAATTTCTTTCTTCATGATATGAAAACAACTTTCTTTTTTTCTTTCTTTTTTACTTCTCTGAATGTGTTCTTAATGTGCATAGTTAATGGGATATTCACTGAAATAATAAACTGTATGCAACTATCATGTCTGCTGTCATAATTTGACATTTTTGGAAAAAAAAAAAAAAAGTATGCAGTGGGGACTGGAAAATCCTCATTGTTAAATGAATGCTGCTCAGTATTTAGACTTAAGACTTCCTTTATTAATCCCCAAAGAAAAATTAAGGTGTTAGAGCAACAACAGAAAAACAAAAAGACAACATTAGACAACATAATCAGTCAATAATCACAGGAATCTTAATATTTATGACCTAATTAACACAGTAACTCAAAAACACTTCCTTTCTCTTGCACACAATACACCCTCAATACTCTCACATTACATAACCATCAAGAAATACCAAAACATTAAAAGCAAAAAAAAGTAAATAATAAAACAGAAATTGTTTAAACAATGACATTACACAAAATAATTAAATAATAATAAAATAAGTAAATAAACAGCATACCATACATATATTCATTTATACCTATAGCTATACATACACACATAACACTTAAACACACATACCCCCTATACATGTGCATACATATGTACAGCCTAACTGCTGTAGGGATAAAGACCTAAAATATCTCTTCTTCTTAAAGAGTTACTCCACCCCAAAATGAAATTTTTGTCAGTAATCACTTACCCCATGTCGTTCCAAACCTGTAAAAGCTTCGTTTGTCTTCGGACCCTCCCATAGACAGCAATGTAATTAACACGATCAACGTCCAGAAACGTAGCAAGGAGATCGGTAAAATAATCCATGTGACATCAAGGGTTCAACCATGATTTTATGAAGCTAGGAGAATACCTTTTGTATGCAAAGAAAAAAATAACGACTTTATTCAACTACTCACCTCCTCCGCGTCACCCTAGGGCCATTTTGGAGAGTATCCACTGAGCGTAAACAGCGTATGCTGCGCCATGCGGATACGCTGTTTACGTAGTTTACACTTTGATTTGAATGAAAACAACATCCGCATGGCATCCTTGCTAAATAAAAGTATTAATTTCTATTAGTGATGGGTCGTTCTTGAACGAATCTTTAATGTGACTTGAGAAGAACGAATCGTCTCGGGGAGTGATTCGTTCAGTAGCGAATGCGCAACATCTTATAGGTTCTGCACTAAATTAGTTCACCTGTTTCGTGTCTTCGGGTTTTTCGAGTCGTTCATTCATCACGTGACAGCCCCATACGCGTAACCTATGCAGTCAGAGCCGGAAAGAGAATTGATTAGTTCATCTCTTGAGTCTTCGGGTTTGAGTCGTTCGTTCATCACGTGACAGCCCCATAAGCTAAACCTATGCAGTCTGAGGGAAAAAGACTTAATAATAATAATAATAACCAACTCTTTAGTTTATTACCTTTGTTACCACATTCAGTGTTAAGGAAAAGAACCATCATGACAGAAATTCACACATTTTTAAACTGTAAGAAATTAAAAACTACAATTTGAAACCAGAAATGCATCACGTAACTATAAAAGTAAATAATAATATAAATACTACTACTACTAATAATAATAATAACAACAACTACTATGCACCCTTTTGTAAGGAAGGTTGTAAATTAACAAATTTCTCTATCCAATTCTGTTACGTCACGTGATAAATGAACGACTCAAACCCGAAGACTCGATAGATGAACTAATCAATTCTCTTTCCGGCTCTGACTGCATAGGTTTAGCTTATGGGGCTGTCACGTGATAAATGAACGACTCAAATCCGAAGACTTGTCAGATAAGAGGTGAGGTGGGGTGAGGTAATCATAAACTAAAGACTCAGGTAAACAATGAATAATTTTTTTCTGTTTCTTATAAACTTATAGTTTTCTATTGTTTGTAGTGTGATCAATGCTTGCAATAAGTAGTAGATGTGTTAGGGAAGTAACACGTAACATTTTAATTATATTTTGCTAAAATGAATGAAATGACTCGAAAAAAGATTCGTTCATTTTGCTGAACGAGACTCAAAGGTCCGAGTCAGTAAAATGATCCGAACTTCCCATCACTAATTTCCCCCCCCCCCTCCAAAAACCAAATTTAAAATTATATTGACTGATTATATTGACAGTGACTATTAAAATTTACTATTGACTTACATTGAATGGAATAGTGTATAATGTTACAAAAGCTTTTTATTTCAGATAAATGGTGATCTTTGGATCCTTCTATTCATCAAAGAATCCTGAAAAAAATGTACTCAACTGTTTTAAATATTGATAATCAGAAAATCAGCATATTAGAATGATTTCTGAAGGATCAAGTGACACTGAAGACTGGAGTAATGATGCTTGAAATTTAGCTTTGATCACAGAGATAAATTATAATTTAACATACACTCCCCTCCAAAAGTATTGGGACAGTGAGGCCAATTCCTTTATTTTTTCTGTAGACTGAAAACATTTGGGTTTGACATCAAAAGATGAATATCAGACGAGATTTACATGCCGGCTTTTATTTCCAGGTATTTACATCTGGATCTGACACACAACTTAGAAGATATCACCTTTTGTTTGAACCCACCCATTTTTCATGTGAGCAAAATATTGGAACAGATAGAATTAACATAGATTAAAGTGAAAAAGACTTTAATCTATGTTAAGACTCTTAGTTGCAAATCCTTTGCTTTCAATAACTGCATCAAGCCTGTGACCCATTGACATCACCAAACTTTTGCATTCTTCTTTGTGTGATGCTTTTCCAGGCTTTCAGTGCAGCTCTTTTCAGTTGTTGTTTGTTTTGGGGGCTTATCCCTTCAGTCTCCTCTTTAGCAGGTAAAAGGCATGCTCTATAGGGTTTAAGTCTGGAGATTGACTTGGCCAGTCTAAAACCTTCCACTTCTTGCCCCTGATGAACTCCTTTGTTGTTTTGGCAGTGTGTTTTGGGTCATTATCTTGCTGATTGATGAAGGATCTCCCAATAAGTTTGGTTGCATCTTTCTTTAAATTGGCAGACAAAATGTTTCTGTAGACTTCTGAGTTCATTTTGCTGCTGCCATCATGTTACATCATCAATGAAGATTAATGAGCCCATCCCAGAAGAAGCCATGCAAGCCCAAGCCATGACATTACCTCCACTGTGTTTCACAGATGAGCTTGTATGTTTGGGATCATGAGCAGATCCTTTCTTTCTCCAAACTTTAGCCTTTCTGTCACTTTGGTAAAGGTTAATCTTTGTCTCATCAGTCCATAAAACTTTGTCCCAGAATTTTTGAGGCTCATCTCTGTACTTTTTGGCAAATTCCAGCCTGGCCTTCCTATTCTTCTTGCTAATGAGTGGTTTGCATCTTCTGGTGTAGCCTCTGTACTTGTGATCATGAAGTCTTCTGCGAACAGTAGATTGTGATACCTTCACTCCTGCCCTCTGGAGGTTGTTGCTGATCTCACTTACAGTTGTTTTAGGGTCTTTCCTGACAGCTCTCACAATGTTTCTGTCATCACCTGCAGTTGTTTTCCTTGGTCTACCTGTTCGATGTCTGTTACTTAGTACATCAGTGGCTTTTTTCTTCTTCAGGACATTCCAAATGGTTGAAATGGCTATGGCCAATGTGTGTGCAATGGCTCTGATTGATTTTCCTTCTTCTCTCAGCTTCACTATTGCTTGTTTTTCACCCATAGACAGCTTTCTGGTTTCATGTTGGTTACACCTCTTAACTATAAATGCAGTTTGAATAGGCAAAACCCAAATCTGAAACTGAGCGTAGAAATTCAGTGCTAATTATTGTTTGAATAATCATTGTGATAGGGCACACCTGAAAAATGGGTGGGTTCAAACAAAAGGTGATATCTTCTAAGTTGTGTGTCAGATCCAGATGTAAAAACCTGGAAATAAAAGCCGGGATGTAAACCTCGTCTGATATTCATCTTTTGATGTCAAACCTAAATGTTTTCAGTCTACAGCAAAAATAAAGGAATTGACCTCACTGTCCCAATACTTTTGGAGGGGAGAGTATATTCAAATAGAAAGCAGTTATTTTAAATAGTAAAAAAAAATTCAAAATTTGACTGTTTTGCTGTACTTTAGATCAAATAAATGAAGGCTTGGTGAGCAGAAGAGACTTCTTTAAAAAAAACATTCAAAAACTTACTGTACAAAAACTGCTCTTTCTATTGTGCTTATCAGATGTTTTTACACAGCAGATGTTTTCCACATCTCCAGGGGCTGGTTCCACCAGCTGGACGTACACCTGATTGTAAGACTAGGCTGGACGTAAAATGTGCTTTAAGTTGTGCGTGAAATTTATACCCGTTGCACCATCTAGTTGCATAGTGCTAGGTCTGAGACTAAATCTTACGCCTAGTCAGAGGTATGTCTGTACTGCACTTCAATAATGCGACTAAAATAGGAATATTCCACGTCTTAATTTGATTCGTGTTTACTTTATGACTTTAGCCGAATTAAGGTAATCAAAAATCTCTGTTTACATGGAGTATGCAATGTAAACGTAGCCGATGTCACGTAAAGTCACATTTACCTCAGGAAAGACATTCATTGGCTACATAAACTCGATAGTAAGCTAGAAAAAATAGCTATAGAGAGAAGCATTGTTTTACATTCATTATATTTTACTTAACCTGCCACCTTCATTTTTAATGTTTGTTTGAAGAAATCTGTCATAGGAATGTGCAGGGAGACTTCAGATATAAAAACACGGACTTGTTAGAAAATGTTTACTCAATGAAATTATGGTGCAGTGGCTTCACTTGTTATGATGTCTTGAGCAATTCAGTTTTATATTGGTAGTTGCAGCCATTACGGCGTGGATGTCGTCTTAGCTATCACTGCAGGAGAATATGTCAGCGTGGACACACGTTGTCTACGCCGGGCGTAGTTGCGCCTGATCGTAGTTTTAGTTGGTGCAAGAGGTGTAAATATTTATCGTAAATCTGGACGTTGCAAAGCCCAGCGTAGCGCTTACACCCAGCTTTTTTACGTCTAGCTGGTGCAACCGGCCCCTGACCTTTAGCAGACATCTTACAGATGTACCTGTGCTATCTGAGGGAATTAATAAGTCATGTTTATTTGTATACTGATAATAAAATGTTTGTACTCCAGTCTAGTGATGGGTGCTCTTGAAGCACTTCTTCATGAAGCTTAGAAACTTTTGTGAATCATGTTATAACAATACATTAAACATTTTAAAACATTAATGTCTTGTATTGGCTCTTCTGTGTGTTTGCGGTCAATGTGTTTTGTTTTGTTTTTTATTAATGACGATATTGCAAACTGGGCATCTTTTTTTGATCACAGGCTGCACACGAACCCTTCCTGAGAAAACTGCTGGTGTGGTCAGCACTGCAGTAGCTGGAGATGGTGCGGTCAATGCAGCAGTAGCTGGAGATGGTGTGGTCAGGTTGGAGATGGTGTGTGTCTCACTGCTGTTGTGGGCAGAGCTGCAGCGGCTGAAGATGGTGGTTTTTGTTTGCAAACCTGCACGTCTCAAAATCACTTCTCCTTAAAACTGTAGTTTTCGACAGACAACTGCCTTGCTGAAGTGGCTTTGAAGATGACTTTTTAATTCGACCAGTTTGGCTGGCTTAAACACCCTGGACGAGCAAAAAGGGCAATGGTAATTACAGCAACACTTGTTGCACTGCTGCAGCTCAGGTAAAGTGTCGCCACTCTGGATCGTTATATGCCTCTACAAGAGATGAAAGCACCACACAATTATCTCAACGTTGACAAATGGAATTAAAATAACTAAACTACACTGAACAAAATTATAAACGCAACACTTTTGTTTTTGTCTCCATTTTTCATGTGCTGAACATCTATGTACACAAAAGGCCTATTTCTCTCAAATATTGTTCACAAATCTGTCTAAATCTGTGTTACTGAGTACTTCTCCTTTGCTGAGATAATCCATCCACCTCACAGGTGTGGCATATCAAGATGCTGATTAGACAGCAAGATTATTGCACAGGTGTGCCTTAGGCTGGCCACAATAAAAGGCCACTCTAAAATGGTGGCAAAAACAAAAGTGTTGCGTTTATAATTTTGTTCAGTGTATAAGGTAACATTAACTCACAAACAATGCAGAGTAAAATAAAACAAACTATTTATATTTATGAATAATTAACATCGTCAAAACTTCACACAGGGCCTATTTAAACACATGATCCAAAAATTAATCGAAACATCTGCAGAAAAAAGTTCTATACAATAAACTATGACAACAAATTGAAGCTTCAACAAGACAACAAAGCAAAGCACAAATTAAGTATTTAGCAGAATAAACGCTTAACTTAATATATACGATAATTATTCACCATATGACAGCAAAAACATTAGAGACTACTCACATACCGTGCTCTCCGCCATGCTTATCTCGTTGTCAGTAACTCCGCCCCTCACTTCCGGTTCTGTTGCTGTGGTTCTGAAACTCCTGGTGCTGCAGGTCTACAGATGGATATATCTCAGAGAGGGAGAGAGCAATCCTGACATTTTATAAGACCACAAATAATATAGAATGGGCTTGCGCTTTAAAATGCACACTACATGGTAGGTATAATAAATCTTAAAATAATGTGGTACTTATATAATTTGTTTTTGTGTTAATGTGCATTATACCTTTGTCTTCAAGTTGATCCTGCAATTTGAGATAGTGTGAATCATCATGTGTTCACAACAATCATATCGAAACTTCAGTATGATTTTGAACTGCGGGTTAGTGGCCTCTACAATACATTTTCTTTTCTTTTCTGTTTTTGTATAACTATGACAGGTTTACAGCAATTTGTAGATATTAACAGTTAATGACTCTGCATTGGCCTTAGGTTTGTTTCATTAATAGAAGCTTCTGTATTTGTCGGTTGAATTGAATGCTAATCGAGATTGTCATATGTTGCATGCCTTCATTCTTTTAGTGCTGGGGGAACTCTTCTTTTTGAGGGTGAAAAGGATCACCTGATTCCTTCATCATCACAGTGTTTTCTGGATAGTGACCTCTTTGTGGTGGCGGGCCGTATAATTGGGCACTCTTTCCTGCATGGTGGTCCATGCCTAACTGGTTTAACCACAGCAATAGTGCATGTACTTTTTGGTGGATTCCCTGAAACTGCCACAATAGATATTCTGGACTGTGCTTGGACTTGTGATACACTGTACACCCCGCTGGCAAGAAATACTTCTAATAATAATAAAATATAAACTCTAATAAAAACTATTCAGTAATAATAATCTGGACAATCTGTCTGATGGCCAACAGAAGATGAAGACAGTGAGGTCTCTCTTTAAGACACGTGTAGGCTCACTGGATTTCTTCACACGTTCATTGAGAATGGTAAGTATAAGAGAATCAGCAGACCTTTTGCTTTAGTTGCTACTAACTGCTACGAAGATGCTACTAATGCCTTTTTTGTATACAGATTCTTCTAACATCTTGTAGACTCTGCTCAAGTTCTGGACTGGATGGGATGTGCTGCACAGTAGCCTAGACATTGAGATCGTGGAAGGAAACCTTCCCAAGTCTTCCACATGCTGTAAAACTCTCAAGCTTCCTAGTCATTACAAAGACTACATTCCCTTTTGAGAGAGATTTTCTAGCTGATATCTGGAGCACAGATTTTGGATTTGGAATGGTCTGACTCATGGTGTTACTAAGAATATCAGTTAAATGAGTTAATCTATACTGGAGTTACTGTACAATTTTTATTTTTGTTACTAAGACATTTGACTTCCAGTCAGAAAATTCATTATAAAGATGGACACCTAGGTATTTTAGCTATTTGGAATCGACTGGAAATAGTTTGAGTTACTGATAATAGTCACTTGCAAGAGATGCAAGAGTTAATCCATATTAAATGGCACTAATGTTACTAAGTAAGTCTGTTCATTTGTTATCAAGCATGGAAATCCATACTGTGAATCCTGTAAACACTTCAAACATGTTGTATTCACCTTGTTTAAACGTTGTTGTCAAAGTTATACCTATATAAACTTTGGTCAAAAGTTATTTGAAATACTTATTGACCTCAGTACAGTACATAGATTGAATGGCTATTCAAAACAACCATTACACAGGTTCAATAAAAGTTTTAAGTTGAACAAGTATGGTTCATTACTGATTATATAAAGTTTTTGGGCTGTTTAATAACATTAACCTCAATGAACGACTGATAGTTTTTAAACAATGCTAATAATATGACAGACTGGCACATATAAATAATTTAATACAGCATAAGCAAAACTTGCTGATGCTCTCTCTTATTTGTGCTATATCATTTCAGATAATAAAGCTACAGTCTCTCTGTAGATCTCCAACAAATCAGACAGGGGGACATCTGGGTCTGGGAACCTCACAGCATCGTGCTGTGTAAGTTGATGTAGTAGTTTTTTTTTTTTTCAATTCAGGTTTATTTGTATAGCGCTTTTTACGATACAAATCGTTGCAAAGCAGCTCTACAGGAATTTAAGTTTCCACAATAT